>DWJZ01001859.1:0-21498 GCA_018249125.1 Asbolis capucinus
TCACGCTATCGGAGTTTTCTGTATCGTTAGCATATATACAAGTTCCGACTAACAATTGTCGGAGCTCGGCCGCTCCCTAGGCATTATACCTCGCCTGGCGCGAGATCTCCTCTTTGCTAAACCTTAAAATTAACATAAAGTATTCCGAGAGGTTCTGGGAAGTTTTTATGCTGCCCGAAGGACATGGTTTCACGATTCCTATCTAACGATAAAATTCGAGAAAGACGGCCTTACGTGCCCTGCGAAGCACGGAAGAAATTTACCAGTAACCGTCACCAACCGTCATACCGACCGCGGCCGCTGTTGCTTGACTTTTTCGATGGCCTACAATGACAACGAGCCGCCGGGCTATGAACGCTAACGAGCAACAAATATATGAATGTTAAACTATGAACATTTTAATTAAATATTTTTACTGGCAGTATTCGTAAACGAGGGCGCATATTGCTATTTGTGTTGCAACACATCTGGTCTGGTCTGGTCTGCTTCATGCGTATCCATTTATTATTACTAATTACTGAGGCCGATATAAACTAAAATGTTATCTATTTATACTTTTATTGATATATCATGTACGACCTCCGACACTATCCGGAAAATGATCTGAATTCCACATATTGTTCTAGAAGGATGGATATCGGACAAATTAAGAAGCTTGGTGTCAAAAGCATTTAAAGTACCTTGAACCAAATGTACGCGCGTTACATCTACATTCATAATGTGTACCGCTGGAATAAGTTGCCAGCGTCTATGTTCCCGATCCGTTATGTGTCTTCACGTCAAGAGCAAATTGGCTATTGATTTATTAGGGCTCTTTACCATCTAACACCATATCGACGCACCATCAGGTGTAATAGTGGTCAACACAAATTTATAGACGGTAAAAAATGGTGTCACCCTTAAACTTAGATTATTATTTAGCATAAGTTAATGCTTGACATCGATCCCACCTGGTGATAAGTGACGATGATGTCTATGTTGTTGGTGAACTTAGTAAATGTCTATTCATTCCGCTCTTGTCGACTCCACCATATATACAGCTAGATATCAATTATTATAATGTAGACACAAAACAAAAAAGTTTTGCTTTAAGATACTTTGTAATCATTATAACTGTTACTAAGATGTATCACATTTAACAATAATGCTGTCCATCTTCGAACGGGCTTCGTAGCCAAAAAACATGCTGTCATTCTTTAAAACCCCAGTCATCCGCCGCAGATTAAGGAAATTGAAATTTCATCTTGTGTTTCAATAATATCACAGAACGGTCAAACACCGGATCTATCAACTGTCAATAAGAATCAATGAACAGCTCGTCGTATTAGACTATCACTTTTGTATGGCCGTGGTTGATGGGAAGTAATTGGATAAACGAACGACAGACATTTCTTATTTAACAGATGTAGTGTCACTTGTATTGGGTTTAATGATGTTTGAAAACACAAGTTTGTCAATTTATCCTCATCGTCATTGCAACCCATGCCTTTACACACCTTTGAGAAGTATGTCGGGAACTGTCAGGAGTGCAAATTCCTCACGATGTATTCTTCACCGTAGCAAACGATAATGAATGCGTGTTTATCCATTACGTGTTGTATTGTAATTTCTGGGATTTCGTGGGACTTTATTGCGTAGACATCTTTGTTATTTTAATTATCTGTAATAGTAAACAATAACGATCTCATCATGATAATAATATCATCATGATCGTCATCATGATAATATTTTTCTTAAAAGAATTTAGTATACCGCATACAGTAAATATTTTAAATATGAACAGACGATTTGTTTATTAACATTATTAACACAGTAATGCCGGCACCAGTCATGTGTTGAAATATGTGATCAAATAAATGTTCACATGTGTGCCATACATTTGATACTACTCTCACACGTTTGATCACACTGGGGCGTTTTGCATTCCGTGTCGGTTTTTTGGCATCAAACAGATCACAGTTTAAATGTTTGTGTGCCACATTAACCCGAAGCGCAGTTTCGCGAGCGCCGCCATTGAGAAGTTTATTTGAAAACTGTGAGCTAAAAAAAGTGTTCAAATTTCTGAACACATATTTGGCAGGTACTACAATATGTTACCAATTGTTTAAGTACGCAGATCCAACTCATTTTGCTAATCAAAAAGTTATTTTCAAGTAATATCTGATCTGCTATAACTGTTACCATTTACATGATTTCAGTAGCAGAAATAGTCGTAATTGGTAGATAATTGAGGTCAACCCGCTACTCGTGCACAACATGTGCTTCATGTGATATTATTGGGTATTCTGCACACATTATGATAATCCAGTGAAAGGATGTCGCCTTGTTCTCGACCAACTTGCCGCGATTATTAATAATATTCTAGAAATTATAACTTTGTATTGATTTCTCTCCATCATTTATTCCTTTTAATTCAATAGTAAACTTAGTTTTAAAGATATTTTTTGGTTATACTTCTCATTTTTCTGTAGTCCTGAAATGTTTTGTTGTATGTTGTTAGTGTATCTGGGATCAGTTAGTGTCATAATTGACCACGGTTGCTTCAACAGTTTTCTGTTTCGCTTCTTATTTTGCCGTCCTCACACACGCAGGTCTATCACTTTGTTCTTGTCCGGCACCGTGATACTGACTCCCCAGTCTGTATTTACTGATATCCTTGGATGTGAAAGTGATCACCGACTTTTCATCAAGTGATCCGTTCCCTTGTTTACTTAAATCATAAAAGCATTCTTTATTTTTTTCTTGAAAACATTGTATTCGATCTTCTTTCATTCGAGAAGAACACTATTAAGATTTTTGTTTTTAAAATCTTATTTATTTCGTTTTTAAAATCTTACAATCTACTCTAAAAGATTCTATTTTTATTTTATCAATAAATTCTTATATATTATTCTTATTATTCTAAATAAAATATGGAAACACAGAAACATCTCCAACCTTACAAAAGGTCACTTAGTTCGTACAATCGTTTTTTCCATATTGTTATATGGGGTGGAATCATGAACCTTAAAAGCCGCAGACAGAAAAAGAGTGAGTGCATTTCAAATGTGGTGCTGGCAACGCTTATTAAGAATTTCAAAGGCAGCTACGTACTAATGTCTCTGTTTATAAGGAACTAAAACTCTAACATTCCTATAGACTTTCCAGCTTTTACCTTCACCGCATTCTCAAAAACTTCGGGCACATTGCAAGGACACCGCATGGCAATATGGTGAACAGGAAAATTGAGAGCAAAAGACCACGTGGACGCAGTCCGTGAAGATGGTCGGATGAGATATCCGAACATCTGGACATACCAGTAACCCCGGCACTCCACCAAGCTTGCTGATCGCTATAAATGGCGACAAGCGGTTCGAAAAGCTTCAGGTCGGAATCTCGATCCTCAGCATCGCGGCAACACTGAAGAGAGAGATCCTTATCATAACTTACATAAAATTATTCTCTGATTAAAATGTAACTAGTTAGTTATTTAAATTTCGATATTTATTTATTGGAAAGTTTTATAAACACATCGTATAACCGGTTTTACTACCGGTTTTGTAAGTGTAACAGATTGCATTTAGGGCAATTACTATAAATGTGGGTTGTCCGTCGTATCATGCGGTAGATCGAATACGACGATATTGATAGATTATGATGAACTAACCACTTCTGATGATTCTATTATCGTTATCTTACCAGTGTATTTATCATTATACATGAACATTTATGTAATTGTTTTGCATGAATTATTAACTTTCTTCATAAACTTGATATGGGAATCGCAAATACTGTTGACCCGAAAAAAAATATTCATCTGTCACATAAACATCTGTTCCGAACAGGCATCGAACAAGAGATCTCCTCCTTCTAAAACAGTCTCTATCGACACTAGAAGGCCGTCCCTTATCTTACGAAGTTGTTTTCCATTACTTTCCCAACATTCGTGTCATCAGTAGTAAGAGGGAGAAATTGCTAACTTTTCCACCTTTCCTACAATAACTATGAAGAATACTATCTAATGATTACCATTGGCAATTTCTCTAACGTGTGTTTAAATATTTCCTACGTCAGTCGCATCTGATCATTTGAAACCGGAACCAGAAACTACATATTATTCTGTATCATTAAATGATAAAAACCAGTAACCAGGTTGACGAGTACCAAGTCCAGCTAATGGATTCTATTACCCCTACTCCGACAAGTAAAAACGCACGCACCACACTAGTAGTTGAATACTAGCCTTGCATTAAGACGCTAATGATATATTGTGTCACAAAAAATACATTAAAACATATTTTACCGCCGTGCTTTGGTCTAACGCACGTTAAGGGTTAAGTCAATGTGCCCTCTGAAGCACGGAAGTGCTCACAAATGTTTTGCCACGGGTACCCACTGTTGCTTAACCCGATTTTGATAATTCTTTTCCTTTCGCATTATTAACTGGTACATTATGTACGTTGGTCAATCAGAGACACTTTGTCCACACTTATAATAAAGCGAAAAGATTTGTATATTTGTATGTTTGTAACGAATAAACTCAAAAGATACTAATCCGATTTCAAAAATTCCTTCATCATTAGAATGTTACATTATCACTGAGTGATATAGGCTATATAAATAATCAGAAAAAAAATAGGAATCCTTACTAAAACTTCAATTATTTCACCCAAGGAGTAAATAAAAACGTTTACTCTTTGTTTATTTCAAAATATAAAACACATAATGTCTACCGGTGCGAAGTTGGGGCGGACCGCTATTGTAATGTAGGTATAATGCAGTTTTAATAATGTTATCAAATTCTATAACCAATATACTATAACTAAATAAAATAAACGGTGATTACACGTCGGATACAGAAGTGAAAACTTAAATTGCACCCCACATAAACTACTAGGTTCCGTTAAATATAACTCAGGACGAGCAACGAAGGACTGAGCATACAGTAATTATGAAACAGCTGATTGTTCTGAAACTGTTCGCACTATCTTGTAGGCGGCCTCAATTAACATAAGAACAACGGACCTTCGTGTGCAATGAACCGTGTACACTGACGATAACTACGTGCCACCAGAGTTGTGTACTAACGGTTAGGAGATTTTATATTGGAATTTAATGTATTATTTAATAAATAATACACTTCATTACCTGCCCCACTCACTACAGCAGTGATAGCCTAGCGGTTTGAACGTTGGTTTCTCCAGCGGGAGGTCTCATTTTTAGAGATATGTCCGTGTTACAAGTTAATGCGAAAACATCGTGAGGAAACCTGTACTCCTAATATTCCCCATAACGTTCTCGAAGGTGTTTGAAGCCCAACATTCAGCAATTGGCCACCGCGGCACCGTGGTGGACTACAGGCTATTCCTGAGTCAAACAAGTCAATCAATACTAAATCATTTTTATCATAAAAATGCAATTTAGAAGTTGTTTTAATAATGCTTTCTTGATGTGAACTGGGCAAATAAACTTAAGTCAAATAAAGGCCTGTCAAAATATGATGAAATTGGACACTTAGCTCCAGAAGTCAGATAGGAGCAGACTGAATCACCGTCAGCTGGAAGAATATCCAAAGACCCGAAGGTATTCCCCTTAAACTGTTACATAATGACATATGCATTCAGTTTACTATTCATGTTATTCTCAATAAACAGTAATGGCTGTTGTGATTATTTGTCCTGTTTGTGAGACAAAAGACGATTCCATGTATAACGGACTGGTGTCAATAGGACTCGTCTTCTCTTTGTGTATGTAAATGAGGAGATAAAAACATGAATTCACACAAAAGACATCTTTGTATGCAAAGTGTGATACATTAATGAAATGCTCATATCCTTCTAGAAGTGTACAAGCTCGAAGTATCATCATCATCATCGCAATACGTAATTGGTCCCTGTGCCGTCGCAACTTCAGGGGCGGGCCGCACCAGGAGTCACCTTTTTTGCAGTGACACCCATCCGGTTACTCAAGAATAAGCAATGTACAAACATTAAAAAAATTTAACTAAAAGAAAAATTTAATTGAAAAAAAAAATGTTTTTTATTTTGGGGTGATACGACCAAATTCCGGACCGGGTGCCACCCAAGGTAGTTTTGCCACTGATTGGCGCTCTACTGGGCTCGAGTCTTCACCCACAATGTGGAAGTACTGGGCATATTCCATGATGAGGGCCTTGAGAAGTTTATGGAGAACTTTCAATAGTGTTTTCTTGCTTGAAGGATATCATTTGGAAATTAAAACGTAGATACTTTGTCATGATAGATTTCTAAAGTTTGTAGTATTACTCCATCATTATGACAGACTTTAGCGTATTATATCTTGAACTATTAATATGACAGTTTTTTCTCCATCTCTTAGACGATGTGAGGAAATTGACTAACAGTAGTGTGAAGAAATTATTTGATTTGCAGCTAATATGACATCCTTAGCTGATGAACTTTATCTACTGGACACACATATACACTTAAATAGAGTATTGAACTTTGACAAACGTTTGAAAGTTATTAAAAAGTATCATCAAGTGCAACGGAGAGACAAATTTTCTTAGTAACTCAGGTAGCTACAGTAAACATAATATGATTGTACCTGTGTTTGAGACTGTATTGATATTGTATAATTTTATTTATTTAAATTTATGTCACCTCTTAACAAAAAGTAACAAAGGGTATAACTTAATGCCTTATGGCATTGTCCACCAGTCAACCCTTGGTGGATATGGAACAAGCTGATGGTAGGTGTTAAAACAACACTGAATAAAATAAATATTAAAACATTACATAAACACTACTTAATATACTATTATGTATATCTGAATTATATAATATATATACATATATACAAATAGATACACTAGTGCCTGCCCGCGGCAGCAAAAGTGATATGTTGTGGGAGAGACTTATAAATACATAAATATATCGTTGAAGACACAATAAGCGATCGATCAGCCGCTGAAGTGGAAACTGTTTGATGTTTAATGGAACATGAAATCGTTGTAACCGAGTCAGCGGCTTTCATGGGCACATTACTATTATTAGTTGTGGCTAGTTGCATTCTTTGTTATTTCATTGAGTGCTTGTTTACGTGGCAAGAGACTTGGTTATGCCAAAAGCTATCTCAAAATTACAGTAAAAAAGGAATTTCGATTTTATGGTTAATTTAAGCACAGTAGTCCCCAGCAATTCGGATTAGAGCAGTGTTTGAAACATTAAACGATAATATTTTTATATATTTAATATTTTTTACCTATGTAAAATTATCTCCATAGTCGGCTATCTGATCCCAACCTAAGCATTGTGCTATTGTAATCAGACAACTGACAAACATACATACATATTTTTGAATAATTATAGATAAATTTATTACACCCAGACACAGAACAAATATTCCTGTTAATCGCAGAAAAGTTTAACATAGGTTGGTATGAAATCAACGCCCTTCGGTGTAACAATCAGACCAACCAACAGGCCAGACAAATAACTTGTACATATGTATAAGTCCCGACGTGAATCCTTCCCAGCAAGTTCAGTTCTGTCTCTCGTACAACACCGTCCGCTAGCATTAAGGTTATAAGAACGCCTAATATGTATAAAATTAATGTAATTACATAATATTCGTAATCGTTACGTTTAGTTCTAGAAGGTTCCAGTTACTGGTTCTTATACAAGTGACCTGAGAGTAATTGATTCCGCTCGTGTTACTGACGCGTACGGCTGTGCTTTAACTGGATTAACGCAGGTTTTAATTTAACAGGCTTGTTATGTATCGATTATTGATTTAAATCTGAGTATGTTACGGAATCGAGACGACCGTTATGTGATTAATTAATACTTGAGACGGTTTATAAAATATTTTGGCTGTTTATGAGTTTTTATTTTCATTTTATTTTTATGAAAAAAATATATGTAGGAAATTCTAAAGAAACTGTCTCTCAACAAAAATAATCCAGGTCTGTGTTTGTTTTACGTCAGCTTAACGTGTTCTCTAACGTCATAGGAAACAATAGCGACTAACTCCAGATGTCCGCAACCGTTGGCGATGTTAAAAAATGATGTCGAACTAAAATAGCGCGGGAGAAAGCGGTTGTCTTTCACTCTGCCGTGACGGGAGCAGCCCGGCAGTTTTAGGTCATCCGTTGAATGCCAAACTTTTAAAGACCCAATGATGTAAATATTTATGTCATTTCGTTAAGACGACATGTCATAATTCTACCAATCAACAGAGACAGAGTACAGAGGCGAGGAATTATTGGAGCTATTTTAATTTGACAGGTTGGACATTTGTTTAAAGCGCCCCGAAACGTATGAGGTCGTCGAAAATGTTATTAAGGTCGAACCAAAGCAGTATTAAGTTAAGTAACATTAGTGCGGTTAGTAATTAAGCTGTTATCTGATATAATGATTACAACATTCTTACAAGCGATCGGAAGTAAGATGTAATAGATGCTCTTGTGTCGGCTTTAACCAAGTGATAGATAATTGAGGTGACAACATCTAATGCGCCTTCGTTATGATCAAGTTATGCAATTACGAAGTTGTGAAGGGCTTAGGAACACTGGAATGATTTTATAAAATCTATGGCAATATAAAACAATAATGGAGCCAGTTTCAAATTTATGGTTGACAAATAGTCTTGTGTATGGTTAAAGGCAAAAAAAAATATTGTCTATGAATACAGCATGTTTTTTAAACAATTACGTAGGAACAAAAGATAAAAAATAATTAGTCATTCGAACCGTCTTTTTTGTGGCCAATGAGATATAACGTATGCTGATCTTCTAGATACATCATTGCTACTAATGGCTGACATATATGATATAGTCGGGTTCGCCGGACTTGTGTCGGACCAGTCCGACGTCCTTCTTCAGGAGCCCTCCGCGATGATCCTGCGCTGCTGTTCTCTAGGTCCTGTAAAATCCTTATGATCCTGAATAATCCACTAGATCCTGAAATATCTTCAAAACATAGCATTAATCTCAGATATATAAAGATAGGTAACGGTTTATCAAGGCTACGATCAGAACTAGGCCATCTCAATCGTTACAGTAATTCAGATTACTTTTTAATTGAACAGCAATGCTGATTGAGAAGGTTAGTCGCCGTGTTAACATTGAACTTTTCTTTAGTTCGTGTTGCTCGCCATTTATGGACGAATGATTTGTACGTAGGTGCCCAACCAGGAAATACACTAGGCACTCGATTTAGGGTACCTTATTCATAGGCTCTGTAGCCTGTGAAGTAAGACAGTTATCAATTCCTGGCTTAAGCAAGCGTTGTGACAAATAAAAGTTTATTCTTAGGGTAAATGTAACTTGTGATTTGTTGTCCATGTCAGAAATGGGAAAGTATTGGAATAAGGATGTTTAAAGATAGATTCGGATCGAGAAAGTAGAAGAGGTTAAGGAAGGAAGTCATTAGATAGGTGGACCAGGGCTGCTATGCTAAGGAACATTTAGTAAACTTCGATTAGCAGTAATATTAATTATAAAATTAATGCTCGTGGCAGGAAAGCAGCTGTTTTTCAAGTCTGGACATTACAAAATAAAATCAGTCTTTTGTAAGACACGACATTAATTTGGCGAAGAATTCAATTGCAAGAAAGTGAAACTTGAACCTGCGACGTCGAGTTGTAGTTTAATGTTTGTCTGTAGTGTAGTGTAGTCTGTGTAGTCTGTGTAGTCTGTGTAGTCGACAGTCTCAGGGCTGGCGTGTAGTTAATTGGCTGGGTATTGTATCTCTGGAACCTGTAGCTTATCTCAAGTTATTTCAGTAATCCGCTTAAGGATTAAGTTTAGCACAAATATTCAAGTATGCTACAAGCCAGTTTTATTGCGCGCAATACTCGATCAGCTCTACTTCAATCACAGGTAATCAATATCAGTCAGTATTAATAATCAATACGTAAAATAAATCTGTAGGCTGTCTGTCTTTATATTGAAGGTATTTGGGAGAAATTATTATTGGTTTTATTTTTAGTATATAATAGAATTCATTATAATTATTTTTAGAATTGTTCTCTGCCTGTTTTTGAATTGTAACTAAAACTAAGCTTGGGTAATTTTTTAATTTTATTTTATTAACAATATTTACCAAATAATAAGGATATGACTCTAAAGTAACACGTCTGCTGCCCTTAGCTATACTGAAGCGAAGCGCGGACTACTTATCGTTTGAAAATGCTCTAAGTTTGAAAATCCAAGAGTACTCACTCACTACATGTATAACTTGTTTAACACAGTAGCGGTTTTCTGTTATTCTCGCACATGACCTCAAAAATGTATACATGTACATTTATCACCTTTTAGGCGTCACCAGAATATGCATTTATTTGTCTCACTTCATATTTTGACGTGATACTTTTACGTAGCTTAAAATAATATTTTTAATGATGGTAGACTTTGCTTACGAAACGAGTTGTCCAGACTTCTATTCCGGGACGGGCATAAATTTTTTTCAAGGGTCATAGGTGTATAAGCCTTTGTTTATTGATTTTATTTATTCATCAGTTAATCTTGTCTACATGTAAGTGTAATATGAGACCGTGTCGCTTTTTTGTTCGACTTGGCGGGGGATCGTCGTGCCTGTGGGTATTGTTTTTTTATAATATTCAATTGTAAAGTCTCTGAATTACAGTTTTTTTTTATAATAGTAATCCTAGTTTTTTTTCCACAATAGTGTAACGGAACCATTTGGTCTTCACTGTGTTTTATAGTGTGCATGAAGTAGGTTAGTGTTAAGCGGTATTTGCAAACTGAAAACTTTCTAACAAGCTAATATGGCTCTAAGCCAGTGTTGCGTAAAATATTGTTTTTAAAGGATTTATTTATATATTTTTAAATTGGCTTAGTCAGGGTAAATGTAATGAAATAAAATGGTGTCTATGGTCTCTCTCAAAACCACAGATCACAATGTTTTTTGTAGAAATCTGCCGACTAGTCGGTTAAGCCGACTATCCGACCTCTTATTTTATATTTGTTCTACTGTAAGAATATGAAAATAAAAATATGAATATTATAATATGAACTTGATTTTTTATTTTACAATACAGTATTTTGGCCCGTATAATTACTATTTTAAAACTAAAATTTTTCCATAAAATGTAAGTTATGCGAAATAATATAAAATCTTTCTTTATGAACTTTTGTGTTAAGTATTTGTGTTTTAAAAAAATGCGAATTTTCCTTTTGTAAACAGTTTTCAAATTACACCGTGATAGTCGGTCTCTTCAAAACCGACTAATCGGCTAGTCGGCCAAGGACATCGGCACATTAATTTTTTTTGTGTTCTATATTTAAATTACGCGCCTATAAAATCATAAACCAATAATGACACGTGAAACAGGAAGATAACGTTTTTGACAGACAGATAATTAAAAGCAATAAATTAAGTCTGTAAAACTTATAAATGCATTGTTTCAACATAAACTGAAGGATCCCGCGTTGATGTTGAGCACTAACTATGAGCGATGTAATAAAATCTATTTTAGTATATTTGGCAATACGGTGACTGATTTCGTTGCAATACAGCAATAAATATATTTTTATGTTTGTCCACGGATAACCTCGCTTCGAAGTCTAGTTGCCAGGGTCAGTATAATTTTTCATTGCATTGTAAGCAGCGAGGCACAGATGAATGATGATGAGATGCTGAACTATGTAGCTGCTCTAGAGTTTTACTGATTTTATACTTACTACGCTTCGCTCGCACTGTAGATACGTTGATAAAAAGTAGCCTACGCGTTACGTCAAATTTGAATCTATCTCAGTGCCAAATTTCATTTAGATCCGTCTGGTAGTTTTTGCGTAAAAGAGAATCAGACATTTTACCTTACCACAGTATAGAAACAAAATAATATTTCGCTAAGAGATGGCGCTGCACCATAGAGCGTAGTAAGACTGCAAAAAAAAGCTTTAAAAGTTAGTGATAAAACTCGAATCATCAATATGAAGGTAAATAGAGCAGAACATCTATAACGGAATGCTAATTATCTAACAAAACAAGGTAATACCGTGGTAATAACAATTAACATGGTAAATTTTGCAATTAACTGTATTCTTATTAATCATTACAATATGAATATTCGTTAATTAACGTTTACACGGTTGTACCGTCACATACATTTGCGCATTTAAACTAATATCGTCACGGATACTACCCTATTTATACTCACAATCTCCTTATTGTACCAATATTTCCCGTATCCGTTTGCATTAAACACGTTTCCTGATTACTAACGGACTTTTCCTCATCGGTGAGGAGGCCTGGATAACACAACCGTGCTGTAATGAGGATGTGCGAGTCCGTGACCAAGTCCCCCCCCCCCTCCTCCAAGAACGTAAACGGGCAAGAAATCGAACCCTTTCAAAACTACTGAACGGAACTGAATAACGTTTGGCACAGCGATATATTGTAGTCTGCAATAACTCAGGCTACTTTTTGTTCAGGCACCAATCGGTTGAGGCCGAGGCGACAACTAGTAATGTAAGCATTGTTTTGTGTTTTAAAACTTCTTATGGGCAAAAAGCCGTTGAGTAAATACAAATATTAATTTTATCAAACTAGCGACATAGTGAGAATATTGGACACACGATAAACATACTATTTCTATTATATTATCTCTCACTTTCGACGCGATACTGCGATATCAGTTTGGTGTGTACTTCACTGAAACACTTGAAGCTACACTACCGCCGTTGAGGGAGTGCGGTGTAAATTGGTACTAATTTTACAGATAATTTTCTCTAACTTAGATATTGTTACTTTAAAAGCTGAAAAAGCTTTAAACAGTGAACGGTAGGAACGGAACTCAATTTTAGAAGTATTTTTCTGTTTAAATAATTTGGGTCCAGTAGTAATTGACTTATAATTTTGATATTGAATGAATTGATTTTTACCTGTTATGAAAAATTAGATTCCTACCACAACTTCGTTCACGTGGTAGGGATGTTGATAAAAAGTTGCCTATGTGTTATTCCGCACTATAACCTTCATCTGCAGCAAATTTCATTCAGATCCTTTGAACAATAATTGCGACACGAGTACCATCCATCCTCACAAACTGTCGCATTTATAATATTAGTGGGATTATAATTTTTTTACTTAGAACAAGTTAATGTTTGACACAGATCCCACCTGATGGTAAGTGGCGATGATGTCTAAGGTGTTGGGTGCACTAAGTAAACTATTCACTCTTTTCTTGAAGACTCCTACATCAAACGAGGGCAGAAAAATCGATAAAAAACAAAGGAACCAAAATCTCATTTAACAAAAGTAAAAATGTTCCAATACAAAGTCCCTACATAAGATATAAATTTTATACAAAATAAAAAAAAGTAAAAGAATATTTAAAGGAACTCTTTGATAATGATGGTGTTTACTTAGCGTCTTATAAAATTGTATTTACATTTTCTACATGAAATGAACAATAATCAACAAACAATTCCGTTCTTTAAGAACATTACTGCACATTATGTCATAGCTGCAAAACCTTACGTGACTAATAATTATAAATTGTAATTAACCGCCAAGTTTTATGAGTACTTTGTAAATACATAGTTCTTAAAACTCTAATTGTGTACAATTTCCGTTATCTTTTTTTCTGCATATATGGAGCATAATGTTAGTGGTACTAGAGTGGTAGGTGGGTACGCCCACTTATTATCAAAAATAATATTATGTTGCAGTGATAAACGAGCAGACAGGCCAACCTTTTTTACATGTATTAATGATACCGAATATATTGGGTACACTTAATAAATGCCAATTCACTTTTCTCTATCGTGAACACCGACGCAGGCAATTTATGCTAGTTATTGTATTTTATCGCGGTATACATGATGAAAGACGAGGATCTCAAAAAGAAGGTCCATCGCTTCCTTGGCCGACAACGTATGTATGTAAATTAGGGGCGGTTTATTTTTTCTTTACCATAAACAAGTTAACTCTTGAAAACGATCTCACCCGATCGCAAGTGGCGATGAAGTCTTTTATGGTAAAGAGTACTAACTTAGCAGATGCCCATTCACTCTAACTTTAAGACATTTACATTGTAATCGAACAGGAACACAGACACGTTAACTTATTCCAGTCTTTCGCGGTACGGGTGATAAAAGACGCGGTGAAGTGCTTCGTTCGTACGACAAAGGGATGAATGCCCGCCGTGCGTTGGGTTATGTTAGGATTTTAAAGGCAATTATAATTTTCATGAATATTGTTTGAAATCTCGCTTCATCTTCATCACTTCACCTTGAACTGGATTCATACACACACACATAATTTAAAGTTAAATATATTTTGGTATTTACAATATATTTCAGTTAACATCATGTAGGATGATGTACCTATATATATAATATAATAATAATATGTGTGACAGCCGACCATCATTAACTTGAAGGTCTCGCAGGTTTCCACGATTATTACATATTACAATTAAATAGATATTTGGAACGTGACTCGACCCGGCCGACACCACTGTGGACGTCCTTCGTCCGATTGTTGCCAATTAATGTACACGTACTGGCGTTGTACATCTAAAGAAATTAGAGTTTTTATATTTCAGTTCTGTCCTTCTTTGACCCAATCTTCTTCTGGGTTAGTGTCATTACTGACCCCGTCGCTTCAGTAAACCCCACTCCCAACTCCCAACCCGTGCGGGTCTATCACTTACAGACGACACGACAGACAACGCGTTAGTAACACTCCAGTCTGGTGTTGTCAATGTCCATGAGCGGCAGCGATCGCTTCCCATTAGCTTACCTGTCTGTCCGTCGGTCTGTTTGTAACGTAAAAAATAGGGTTCTTGACTTTTAATAGCTCTGTGATATTGCTGTAACGACGATAGACGATGCACATCTGATGTTACATATTCTACTACCAAAAATTTCTGTCCAAGCACAGATGTAAGAGAGCATGCCCGCTTCCAGGGCTGGAAGTTTATAGGGTGTAATCAAAGTGGACAATGGATCTTATTCACCAAATAATGATGATAAAAATGAAAATATTCCAACCACCTAAGTTGCAGAGAAAAAAACGTCTGAAAAATCACAAAAGAAATTGGTTTTTCCTATATGTAGCCTTTCATTTACATTCTGTCTAAAAACCAATGCAAATACTTGGGAAAGATTAAATCCCACAGCGTATACTTAACAATGTGCACCGGAAGAGGGCGCGTCTGCCAGCACTAGATAATAATTCCATTATTGTACAGTCATGTTATCTCTAATTGCTTAAACTACGTCGTTGCCGATCGTCTACCGCTTGCATACCCGAGCTGGTGTGGGTAATCGTTGGGCAAGATAACTTTGTATCGTCACTGGCACTCAAAGTGCCTTAAAGACATTCTTCTATATCAGGGACCAGTCACATGCCTTTTCTGTTAGCGTTCACGCCAAACATGTATTGCGAAAAGACAAACGCCATATTTTTTCGCACCAAACGTTATTTTTATACATTTTTGAAGAAACAGTTTGTGCAAACGCTAACAAAAGAATAATTTTGTCTCGGGCCTCTGATGTGATATTAAATACTAGATTCCGCCCGCGGCTTCGCCCGCATTATATGTTGAAAACCGTAGCCACATAGGTATCATTCAAATCTATTGATTAACAAGATCAGTTCTAGTTAGAAGGTAGAAACCAAGTGAGCTTCGCAGAAAGATAATAACCGCAATCCCCTTCATAATTTTCATTTTGTGTCGTGGACATCGCCAGGATTGAGAGCCACTGTACGGAGCTAAGTAAAAACGTGATGTAACGGGGTTTAGTAGCAGCAATTTTCCTCGTCAGATTAGATATCATGTTCACGTTACTCCATCAGATGTTATGTCACAAAGAAACTTCATTAAATTGTTTACCGTTATCTATACTTATGTATTATTATTAGAACTGTTACTTTGATGGTCAAGCTGACGAAATATTTTCAAAAATGTATTATAGAGTCAAAGTTATAAGTATATTATAACTAGGTTCCACGCGGTTTCGTTCGTAGTGTGTTCCGAGATCCGTTCAGAAGATTTTGCGCAAAAGAGTTACAAACATACATCCAAAAACCTTCATAGATTTTTATATGTCTAATATTAGTAGATTTTTCTTACTTTCTATAGATTAGTGCTTGACCACTATCCCACCTGATGGTAAGTGGCGATGTGGTCTTAGATGGTCATTTTGACAAGCAATAGTATTACTATATTATTAATGTAGATATTACAAGTACGTCCCTATTAAATAAATATAGTGCTGGGGGAAACTGGAGTGGTGACCGCTTGTGGCAAAAATTTCATGACCGTGCTTTGGAGGTCACGTAGATAACAGTCATGAAGTCAGTTAGCATATAAACTTATGACACTAAAAGCCTGCGTCCGGCGTGGTGGAGTACCCTCGAATCCGCCTCAATCACAAAGACAGACACGTGTTCAGTAGTGGACAATTAATGGCTTGCATTTTGGCAAACTATTACAGACAGTGTTTATGAGGTATCACAGTTCAAAGTACTGTCTTCCGGGTAATGTTTTTATTCGCGAACGCGTTTTTATAGCTTTGTCTAACGACTCTTTATATCGTTCCTTTAATTTGAGTCGTATAGACAGTGGAGTGTCATTTGTTTTTATGGCCGAATAATACTCACCTATATGCCGCGCAAAAAAATGTGATTGCAAATCAAAATTACATTTCAGCTGCGTTGTAAATTGTTAATTTATATTTTATTTAAACGTGCACAGTTGGACATAGGCCTCTCCCAATTTGCGCCACTCTGACCGGTCCTGAGTGTTTTGAATCCAGGATGCCTGCTACTTCAGGTTATCTGTTCACCTGGTTGTTGGCGTCCTGTGCTCCTTTTTCTGAAACGTTGTCACAATTTGTGGAACTTTCTTCAAGGTTGTCGGTTTGAACTATTGATCTGTAGAATTACGATCAATGAATCTTTCGAAATATACCTACTTATGATAAAGTTGTAACTGATCGTTTATCTGTACTGTGTATCTTGACTTGTCGGAGGCACTACCGTGTCCCTAGACCAGAAGTATTCATAAATGTAATAGATTTTTACAATTATTTTCAAAATATTTGTCGGTTTGTCTATGCGTTTATGACCGATATTCTCTAAAACGGTTCAACCAATTCTGTCGATGATATAGTGAAACTTTGATTACTATTTATTGTTTCTAGATCATTTCAAAGAATCTCATTTCGGATCTTTAGCATAACCGAAGCGAAGAGTTACGAGTAGGCCTATAGCCTACCATATACGCCATTAGATTTAGTACTAGAGTATTTAGTATAACCTCGCCTTTAAAAGGAGTAGTGGTTGGTAATATGATAAAATAACGTGCCAACACCAATCTGAAAGTCATTATTGTATCCATAAAAGGTAAAATTAAAAGGATCAGTTAAGAAACACCGTTAACGTTCTATGAGCGATTCACGATCTTTCTTAATGGCTAAAGTCATTTTAACCTTTGTTTTTAACTAATTGACAGATTATTAGAGAATATAATTATGACGTAGTGAACAAGCTACCTCTTCGAATTGTTTACAGCTTAATAGATTGGGCACATCGTAAGTGATTTAAGCAAGAGAAAGTGGTCGGTAGATGGATGACAAGAAGAGTAGTAAAATAATCCTGAGTGCTTCCGTTCCTCTGAGGGCACATAAAGTGGACGGTTCAGGTTGTTATTGTTAGGTAGCATTCGTTAAGCAATGTTTCAGGCCTTCGCACGACATACAAATCTTCAACACTGAGGTTAGTCACTAAACCGCAAACACCAAACCGCACTGGAGCATCGTGGTGCATGCTCTGAAACCTGTAACCTTCCTAAGTTATGACAAGACCTCTTTGCTCAGTATTTCGCCTGAATGGGTTGAAAAGTAAAAAAAAAGAGTTCTATTTTTAAACTGAAACCTCGCATCATTTCCCGCCCAGTAACGTCAAAACAGTCTTCTCATTTGCATTTGTTCCACCGACCTACATCTACAATAAAACCTCTTTACGAGGGTTGGAGCACCCTAGTTGCTGGATCACAGTGCACCCTCATTAGTCATGCCCCAGATCTCGTTTTGTGTTCTATTTATAACTCTTGACATTTCAAAAATATTATTTTGTTCTCTTTTTGATATTACTGCATAAAATTTTGTAATGTGTTTGATCTTGAATGGTGTAACTTATTTAAGTATTTTGGATGTTTCCATATTTGATCGTTTTTCGTAGTTGGTAATGTTATTTGAAATTCTGACTGATACTGCTACAATAAACA
Source organism: Asbolis capucinus (assembly GCA_018249125.1). NCBI lineage: Eukaryota > Metazoa > Arthropoda > Insecta > Lepidoptera > Hesperiidae > Asbolis > Asbolis capucinus. The sequence goes on from DWJZ01001859.1 coordinate 18,226, forward strand.
TAGTGGTATACGTACATTGGTCTTAGAAGAAGAAACGGCAAGCAAATATGTGGAGAGTGTTTTCCTATATAATTCTACCAATAATATAAATGCGAAAGTTTGTATGTTTGTTTGTTACTCCTTCACGTAAAAACTGCCAACCCGATTTTCATGAAATTTGGCATACACATAGAAGGTAACTTGGATTAACATATAGGATAGTTTTTATCCCGGAAATCCCGCGGGATCGGAATTCACGCGAGAAAAACTTCTACGCGTATGGGTATAGCTTTTAAATAAACATATTAATATAAAACTAAAAATCTGTATCCCGAAAATCCCGCAGGATCGCGAGTTACTAGGAAAAAACTCCTGTGGGTACGAAGTAGCGGGTTCAGCTACTAGGAACTGACATTCACCTAGTATGCAAATTTTTAATATAGCCTCAATATGAACCAAAGATAAATTAACCATTTTCATTATAGTACCCAATGTTCTTCCCTCTGATGGGCTCTCGACGTCTTACTTTATCCATACAGCAAAGAAATGGAATAACCTGCCCGCATCGGTGTTCCCGCCCACGTATGATGCAGGAGCCTTCAAGAGAAGAGTGAATAGGCATTTACTAAGTTAGTGAGTCCAACATCTTAGACAACATCGTCACTTACCATCAGGTGGGGTGCCATCGTCTGTGTCAAGCATAAACTTATTCTAGGTAAAAATAATCAGTGAAACGTTGTGATATGTAGGTTTGTTTAAATACAGTATTAGACGATTTTAGTGCTATAATAATAAGCTACATGAAACTTCAGATCCTGTTACTACATCAAACTGGATAAACTCTCTCGTTCAGTTCTCACAGCGTCGAGCTACTATTGTAGGACGTATTGTATTGTTTGTTCCTGTGACTGGTGAGCAATGGCTGGCGAGTTAATTGCACCCGAATACAAACAATGGGCCGCGTTGCCGACTGCTGCCAAACTATAGCGATACTTTCCTTTTTCAGTTAACATATTAGCATATCTAATTTAGGTTTGATATAATTTGATTGAATTCTCAAATTCCATCTTTCCACAAATACAATCAAATTATTTGTCTGAAAGTTAAATATTAAGTTTTGAAAATTATAATAGGTGTCTGTTATATAAGCCGTCTCGGCCATGTTCCCATGATATCTAAAGCTAAAACAATAGGATTCTCTTGAACCTTATTTAATTTCCACAGATAACAAATAATTATAATTCAAAGTTAAAATTGTTTGAAATGTTATTTGATGAAGATAATGTTAGAACACGTAACGTAAATATTGTATTTTGAGATTCATCTTTCTAAATACACAATGATACAAGAAGTAACTTTGATTACTGTACATCACAATAAAGTTATTTTAATGTGAACAGATGTTGTACATATTGTATTTATTATCTATTAGAATATGCCTTCGTTTCGCTTCGTAAGAGCTACCAGAAAATAGTGGTTATTGTGATATAACTGTAACAATTCGACATATGGTGTCACGGACTTATCTGTAGATATTGATGTCCTCTACAAAACTGTAGTACAGCACTTTGTTCTATTGTCAATAATTTCCGCAGCGTGTGCGATATAAGGTTCTTTTTGGTAATGTTTTCACATGTTGGGGTCATTATCGAAGTTTTCATATAGACCCCTAACGTTTTGAAAATATTTTATAATCTACATATGTTTATCAGGGATAATGTAACATTCTAATGGTAAACGAAATTTTAAAGTCGGCCCAGTAGTTTCGGAGCCTTTTGTCCTCAAACAAACAAAAAATAAAATCTTTCCCCCGTATAAAGAAGAGTAAGAAAGAAAGGGTAATATCATGTAAGGCGTCTTGCCTTGAGCATACTCCACCACGCTGCTCCAATGCCAATAGCCGGAGGAGTTAGCCAACGGTAGAAACTATAAAGTCGCCTGAAGACGACAAATCATAACAACGGCTTTCTAGCCATCATAACCTGGATCAGGTCTTCCGAAACAATAGCTCATGAAATTAGTGTCACTCGCAGTCACCCACCCACGTCTGGCGTTGCCTAACATTGCCTTACTTACGATATCTTAGCTATATTGCCTTAGCAAGCTTACCCTAGCGCCAATGCCAATAAATATCCATATTTCCAAATATGGCTGCGACAAAAATGATTCCCAAACATTCTAAGATCTAAACTGCATCCTGACCCAGAAATAATATTCATATTTTGGTTACGCCGATATTAAACGGCGAATAACAAACACCAGTTTAGAAATTATATTTTAAACACAATATGTTTTGAACTGCCTTTACCGTTCAACTCCAGCCGTCCAAATCTAGATACAAGTGAAAGTATTGATTGAATGAAATGCAAATTGGCTTTCTTTGTCTAAATAAGCGAGTGAGACTGTTTTATTTATTGTATCATTACTGCCTGTATAGGTTGACAATGAAACTGTATTTATGGCGGCCTTGCATTGTATTACATCCGTGTTCTGTTCCGAATAAAGGTAGCTAGTCTAAATAAAATGTTATGATAAATCCGTGAGTTTTACTGACAGAGTTCTCTCGCAGCGTTCTCGTCCCGGCGCCGCAGCGGCTTGGATCGGTTGTAAGAGATCGAAAAAGTGCTACAGCGGGCGCGGTCGGTGGGAGGACGGGCGAACGCTAGTGGCAACGATTTCGTGAGCGCTTCCGTGCTTCGTAGGGCACGTAAAGCTATCGGTCTCGGTTGTTATAATTACTTGGCAATTTTTTGCCATGTCTTCGGCATAAAACCTTCCGATATTTGTGTTGGCTGTTACCCTCTCCACAAATCCGCATTGGAGCAGCTTGGTGGATTATGCTCTAAGCCTCCTCAGGATGTGAAGAGACCAGTGCTCAGCATTTTGCCTGTGTGGGTTGAAGCCAACTTTTTTTTCTGGACACCTCCTTATTTCTTCAATAAATTAATTGAAGTATATAGATTAAAAAACGGATTTACATAAAAACCCTTCAATACATATAAAGTGAAGTACCCAATTTAATTTACTAATTTTAATAAAAAAATATATATGAAATTCCAATAACATTCTGTTTAGTTTAACCGGAACCATGATCTATGCAACTGGGGCGAAATATCGGCGCGAAAAACATATATCGTGAGTACCAGTAACATAACATTTTCTAATCATATTACTACATTGACAGGCCGGTTGGTCTAGTGGTTACTGAACGTGACTGCTACGCCGGAGGTCGTGGGTTCGAATCCCACCCAGGTCAAACTTTTCTGTGATGAGCAGGAATGTTTGTTCTGTGTG
>DWJZ01001860.1:0-21488 GCA_018249125.1 Asbolis capucinus
ATAAAGTTATAATAATCAGTATTTGTTATGAAATTAATTGTTTTTCAGTTTTGATTATAGTTTTCATAATTCATTAGATTTAGATAGTACAAGCAAGCAACGATGTTTAGCGCCCTAAAAATCTGTCGCAATTTAGCTGCTAAAACTACCAGAGTTCCAAAAGTAGTTGCTGTAAATGTTACGAAATCAAATATTCGGTTCATAAATTCAATAAGAGTGACGGGAAACAAAAATAAAGAACCCGGTGAAGTGATCAAATGGGTTTTACTAGTGAGTTGTTTATTTGTGTCTTTGCTAAGCTATAGTTAACTCCTGACCTAGTGAGCTACATAAGTAATAATTAATATAAATTTGCATAAAACCAATCTTGTGTCTTTAAATATTTTTTAGTAAATGGCTTGGTTATAAATAAAACGTTTGGCTAATTAAATTGCTCAGGACAAGAAAACATTAGTAATATTGATCTTGATGTATATAGGAAGAATCTGTTTTCTCCTCTGTTTGATTTACTATAACTTGAGAAAAACTGGCTATTTCATTTATGTTTTTTTATGTTTTCTGATCCTTAAAGAAGATTCTGGAAACAATAACTAGAGAAAATTGCACTCATTGCAGTGTGCTAATAACATGCATTGCACACCCAACTAGTAATACATTGTTAGTTATGATCTGCTTGTCTAGGGGTATGCATTAAATACTTTGCTAATAATAGGATGCCAGAAAGCTATTCAGTGAAGCCAGGATTAAGTATACTAGTAATATTAATTATTTCTCAGATGTTTCCAGTTGCTTCTTTTGGACTTGGATGCTGGCAGGTGTATAGGCTGCAATGGAAACTGGAGCTCATAGACACTCTTTATGCAAAAACAAATTCCAAGCCTGTTGATATGCCTCATGAGTATGTATTACTGGTTCTGTGTTTTGGGTTGTTATATATTTCAACTCTCTTTGTCACAGAAACATATAGTACTAACATGTTAGTGGTTTATTTAAAAGTCATGAATTAGTCACTAATTATTATTCATAAATCTTCTGATGAGTGTATAGTGTACAAATTTTTAGGCATTATATAGTGTACTGATTTTAGTTTTGAGGAATTGGAAAGTATGGAGTTCCGGCCAGTGAAGGTCCGCGGAGAATTTCTTCACGACAAAGAAATACTGATCGGACCTAGATCTATCATAGAACATAATTCAGCATTGCCAAGAACTGGGTCCCTTTTGTCAGATCCTGAAAAAAATCAAGGCTGGCTTGTTATTACACCCTTTAAATTATCTGACACAGGGTAAGTTTTAATTAATAGAAACAGTTTTGTAATAAAAATACTATGGTTAAATACTTTTGTGGTTCTATGTATCACTATCAATGTGACAGTCAATGTTTTTTAACTTGTGAATCTGTAATAAATAGATCTTTCTGTCTAAACAGGGAAGTAATTCTTATTAATAGAGGCTGGATACCAAAAAATCTTCGACCCAAAGAAAAGAGACAGAGCTCTATGGTAAAAGGCGAAATAGAATTGACAGGTGTAGTAAGATTAACAGAAAAGAGAAGTCAATTTATGCCTAAGAATATACCAGAAAAAGGAGCCTGGTTTTATAGGTAAGTTTCATTAATATACTTAAAATTTAGCTAAGATTACATTTGTGTATAATCAAAGTGGCATTGTTTTAAATAATCTAAATTCATTTGGCTTGCTAGCTTCAACCCATTGGATAGGTAGAGCCACATATTGAGAAGGCCTGGAGCATACTTTGGTTGAAATAAGCATATGTTGCCATATTGGGGCAGTTTAGAATACAAACCTCAATCTCATGCCTGCCAGGGTGTCCTAAAAGGGGTACAAAAGTCTGATAGTAAGTTGGAGGGGTACGCAGAAGGATTATTATCTTTTTGCGAAGCCTCTCTTGCTTGAATCAGCCGACCACCATCAGGTGACCTGTCTGCTAGTTTCCCTACTTGTCATATAAAAAAAAGAATCTTAACTTGTATGTTATATACATATTATTAAGCTTAAACCCATATATATAGATATATGGGTTTTACCATAGGGTGCAACACAGAAATTTTAAAATCATAAATTATTTGTTTTAGGGATCTGGACCAAATGAGTGCACACATTGGTTGTTCTCCTGTATGGTTGGATGCCAGAGGTATCCTTGATCCACCTGAAGGTTGGCCAATACCAAACCAAACCAGAGTCACACTCAGAAATGAACATTTATCATATCTCATTACCTGGTATTTACTATCTGTTTTCACAGCACTTATGTGGCATCGCTATTTTATAAAAAAATTACCCCTGCTTTAAAATTTATCGACAAAATAGAATATTGTTAATAAGTTTATATAAATGATGAAGTGTTAATATGTATGATATTTAATTAATGATGCGAAAGCGTGACCAAGCACTAGTAGGGGCTCAAAACAGTAACTCACGCTTAAATAAGGCATTTTACAAAGAATTATGAAAAATTTCAATAATTAATTTTTATAAATAACATAAATCATGTCATGGATCATTATCATTATTGTTATATAATTTATTTCAGCTAATAAAATTTATATTCATAATAATGTCAATAAGTTACAATACAGAATAATTTACAATATAGAATAAGTATAATTAATTAATAAAAACAAGAGATAATAAGAATAAATTTCGATGATCAAACACACAAATATTAACATCATTAAATAATAACATACTAAGGAACAATTATATATACCAAGATAAAGAGATTTTGTATAAATTTGGTAAGCATGTGGCACATATTCCAATGTCTCACCAACAGACAGTCCATTTGGTTCTTGATGGTTGTTAGGAGGTTGTTGTGAAGTCCTTCACCCGCCGCATCACCGAGGCTGTGCGTTTCCTCAATAGGGTAGCAAAACTATTCACCGCGAACTTTCGCAAACATCCTAAAACCATTATTATACCAGTATGATTGGGCTAAAATGATTAGCCTCGGAAGTACAGATGTACATCGGTTGAAAAAAATGTAATGCTGCCTCCTGGAAGCAAATAAACATGGCAAAGCTCAAGCATATCCACAGAACTCGCAAAAGACTTTCGAATTATCCTTGTGGTAGTCGTGCCTTCTGGTCTCTAGCCAAAGCCATCCAAGGCAATTTCTGTGAACCGTCCCTTCAACGTTTGCGCAAATCAGATAATACCCTGGCCCATACCGCAAAAGAGAAAGCCGATATACTGGGTACACTGTTTGCGTCAAACTCGACTTGATGATGAGGGAACCGTACCGCCTATCACACGGAGTGAGGAGCTAATGCCCGATTTGCGTTTTAATCAAAACGGCGTTCGTTAAGCTCTTCTTTCCCTTGATATTAATAAGTCGAATGGGCCGGATGGTATTCCTGCTGTTGTGCTAAGAGCATGCGCTCCGGAGTTGACTCCGGTTTTAACGCGCCTATTCCAATTATCCTAATCTGCTGGTATATTATCGCCTTAGTGGAAAGTAGCCTTAGTAGTAGTTAGCGTGTAACAAATACACAGCTGCTCAATTACCTGAAAGATCGCCAGCTGATTTGCGACCGTCAATACGGTTTACGAAAGAGAAGTAATAGCGAGTAGGGGAGAAGCATTAGCTGGTAGTTTGGATATTGCAAAGGCATTCGATAGGGTGTGGCATAAGGCATTATTATCTAAACTACCTTCCTACGGAGTACCCGAGAAACTGTGCCAATGGATTGCTAGCTTTCTATCGGAGCGAAGCATCGAAGTCGTTGTCGACGGTACTTGCTCCGATACGAAACTTATAAACGCTGGCGTCCCACGAGGCTTTGTGCTTTTGCCCACGCTGTTCACCATGCATATCAATAATATGCTTGATATCAGGAATATCTACTGCTATGCTGATGACAAGAGGTGTATTTTATCACGGCTGGCGGAATATCCTCTTTCTAACGGACCCGGTGAAAATCTGTATCATGGCGTTAGCTATGACGTAAACCGAGCGGAAGCCTTTTAGGTGACGTTGTAGCACTGACAATATTTAGATTTCTTTTTTGTGTTTTTCTGTACAATTTCTCATATTTTGTTCATTGTACGCTTCATATATACTTATTTTTCTTGTTTATATAAGTATTTTTATTATCTTTTTTTTTGTCCTGTGTGTATAAATAAGAAATTATGTTACTTGTTATATATGTATAATAGTATAAGTTGCCTTTGTTTAGTTTTATGTCTGTTCTGTAAACGTTAATACGCCTAATAAATATTTTTTCTTTCTCTCTTAATGAAAATGTTATTATGGTAAATATTTTAATTTGAGTAAATAAAAGTTTTAGAATTAGCGTTTATTTTCATTTTGATCAAACTGTTTATAAGCTACGTCACTTATAGATTTCCCTAGAATAATATTAATGGTGCTTAACCTATTAACCGCCAGACAATCCTGCAAAAAAATATGCCCCTAGTGCCGAACACATATTTTCAAGGTCAACTATAGTGCTGTGACCCAATCCCTACTACAAAATAGATTTTAAGGGTAAAATTATAAGTTTTTACGAGAAGCTAATGTTTTTTTAATTCATTAACCTCATAAAAATAATATGAAAACTACCCACATCAAAAAAAAACAATAACCATGTCCATAGCCCTGATAGAGTTTAGTTCGTAATTCACCAAAATCCGGCTTTTGGGATCACTATTGTTGAATTTATATAACCCCAGCGCTAGCATTAGAGACAAACAACAGCGTAGATAGTGCGGAAAAGTGAGATTCCGATTATCGATTTTGCTCAAACTACGAATACGTTCAATTTGTGTATGACAAATGGTAGTTAATAGAAAATTTTAATGGTTTCTGGTTTAAAAAAAAACTTCATTTATGGTAGTAAAATCCTTATTAATTCCTCTGCTCTCGACATTTTGCGATTTAAACATACCCGCAACAAACAATGTTTGATGGTACCCACTAATTCATTAATAATTGTTAACGAATAAAACAGATGTACTCTCATTAACGTTACGAGTCTGCTTATGACGTCACAAGCGGTTGAATATGTACAACTCGGGCGCTGTTTTTTTTTCATAACATTAGTGTTGTTACTAAAGCACAAATGCTGCTTATCTTTTCCTGTAGATTAAATCATTTCTAGCATTCTTCTTTTCCGGAGATAAAAAATATTCTGGTAAAGTTTTTCTATTTCCATATAATCATAATGCATCTAATCGCCTCCCTTGATACATACATATGTAGTTTGGCAAACTACACAAAGTTCGAACTAAGGCCTTCTCTTGTGTGGGGATACTGGTACATTTTTCAATACTTGTGCATAAAACAGATTCAGTTTGGGTGAAAGGACAAGGTAACGGTGTTAAATAAAAACCGCAGATACGTATGGTATGAGATCTATAATTTTAAAACTTAAAAGAAAACAATAGAAAATACAATACAGGTCTAGAATATAAAGTTGATTAAAAATTTAGGGTTTTATAATAAACCTTATCAAGATATCTATAGGATATAAACTACATTAATCATTTAGCAAAACAAACATTGGTTGCCATAATTATAAAAATTAAAACAGCAAATAAAAATTAAGACAGCAAAACATAATTTGCTGAAAAACGGAAGGAACTTTAAAGAAGTATTATTATATAGTAATGATAAAAATAGTTCATATTAGTGTTACTGAATGGTAGTGCTATGTACTAATGTTACTATATAGTAATACTTCTAATACATAAACACATTTTTTGAGACTTGTGAGAAAATGAGACGCCGATATGGTAAGATGGCAGTTAACTTAGGCTTTGGCTATGAACGATTTGATAACAGGTTATATATACTGGTAATAACAGTAAAATAATCAAATCATATTTTAATATATCATATTAATTAATTAACTAATCAAAAATTAGTATAATTATTAGTTTGGTCACCGTTTGGTGAAGTAAAATGTAGTTATGTAAGTTACTTAAAAAAATAAAACCCTATAAACATTTTTTTTAGTTTGTTTACATTTATTCCGGATTGAACTTGCACCGAGTATAGGTAATATCATGTAGATACACTAACTGGAGGTATATATATTTCTTTCTTTAACTTATTGTTATGTAAATCTTTATGTACTATTTTAACAATAAGTATTCCTAAAACCATCTTTATTGCGTACTTGGCCTTTAATTCTTCTAAAAAAAGTCAAATTAGACCAAGTGGTTTTTTATAAAGATATTTTTATAAGTCAATGAGTTTGTTTTTATAGCCGATTCTAAACAGTTATGTTATTACATAATGCACAGGTGTTATAATACGTGTAGATAACACTCGTGGCGTGTAAATACGTGGGCACAGTTTGGCGACACGTGGGTGGGTGATATAAAACCTACTTAGTCGTATTACCACAGATAACATTTTAAATTTACAGGATTAAAATCGATCGATAAAATGTGTAATATCGATAGCTCTCAAATTTGGTCGATTCCTCATTATTGCAATCATCATCGCAATATATTTGTGATTGATTTGAATCAGTTCAAAAATAAAATGTTATGTCAACAAAAATAATCTTATGCCTACGACGCTTTGATATACCAATACGAAGAGAGGGAAGTTAGTTACTCTTGATATATAAAACCCTTAGCCTAGTTAGTAGTGACCCTGCCTTTGAAGCCTGCTGGGTGTCTTTCCTTTGATTTCATCTGTGAGGTAGGTAAACGGCGATTAATCACTGCGAAATTAATATACATTTCCATTTGAAGCAGAACTAAAGATGCCAATATTGCCAAAACCTTAAAAAAACTGGCACCTGCAAATTAGACTATACATTGCATTATTCGTAATAATTGCCCTTAAAACATGTTTCTTGTGTGGTTATTAGTTGTAATATTTAAATTTCATGTGTATTTTAATAGCTACAGTAACTTATTTTGTGAATATACCTACAATTCCGTTTCACATAATACCTCCATAGAACATCTGTAACATATCCACCGTTGCTAGTCAAAAAGTAAGCGCATTACGTATTATTTCTAACAACCAATCGCTGCGACCGAAAGAAAAGTATGGTTAAGTTTCTTTAATTTGGTTAAGCTGGCACGATAAAATATTTAACGATCATATTAAAATAATATTAACTAAATGATATTATAAAACATCCAACACTTTTACAAAGTTATCGATATTATAGTCGGCATATGAATTCGATGTAGTGCAGCGATAATCTACAGCGAGTTTACGTCATTGCCACACGCACTAGCCTATGTTGTTCCGTCAGTCGTCGATAGCGGTCGTTGGATTGGGAGACACGAAACGCTGGACCATCTGTGATCTGCAGGACTCACGGACTTTTATCAATCATGGCATCCGCATCGCAGGCGCCCATGGTTTGTTATTTCAATAAATATTTTAACTAGATAGATTCAATTATTTTTTAATTAAAACGAATGTTAGTATTCGTTTTTAAAAACTTTCGATGCACGCTCCCCTGCAGTTTAACTTTTTCAAACATAAAAATTATCGTAATAATTATTAAATTAGTCAGTCTTAACAAATTAAAGAATTTAACCTTTCTTATGAATCACTCTATGTATTGATGAAAATTGCCTCCGAACACGTGCTTTTTCAGTTTATAGCGAAAACTCACAAATGCGGCGCGGGACTTTGTATATATATATATATATTTATATGTGTATCCATATGTATGTATGTATATTTATTCAGTATATATATCATGTCCGTTTGCATATCTATTTACCCCTATCGCCTTTCGCGCATCTCTGTTTCGTCCAAAGGTTAGTTAGTAGAGAATAAGCATTAAGCTCGCCATTTGTACCTCGTTTGGTCAATAAATGTTAAATAAATAAGTTAAATAAATATCTTTGGACAACTCACACACAGCCACTTGAACCCAAACTAAGCTTGAGCTTGTACTATAGTGATCAGACAACTGATAAACATACACATATATTTTAAACACAGACACACAGAACAAACATTCCTGCTCATCACACAAAAGTTTGACTTGGGTGGGAATCGAACCCACGACCTTCGGTGTAGCACTCAGGTTCACTAACCACTAGACCAATCGGCCTGTCTAAATAAAAAATGTATATAATTACAACAAATTTAATTCAAGTTCACCAATAAATACTTTTGATAACTTTTGATACAAGTTTGTATTACGGCCTTTTTTAATTTTTTTACCTACCCTATCGTGAATTTTGATACTATTTTTATATTACGTGTTCGAGTGATTTTATGGAATAAAGTGATTTTGTTTCTACCAAAATATCTCAGAGTGTGTAAATTAAATTTTGTTTTTTATGTTACGTTTGTAAACAATTAAAAAAAAAAGGAAGACAGATGTCAGACAGTCTTAAAACTGATCAAGACAAATATAAACATGGTTTATCAAAATATTTAAAAACACGAGCTTTAATTATAGATGCCTAAAACAAAGAAATACACAAAATATCGTATCTGTATTGTTAACCGTTGAGGAGTTCCCTTGCCTGGAATTAATCCTGAACGTAGCATCAGGTCATGCTTATCATAAAAATACTATGTCATCAGCATCGAAGGTTTTTGTAAAATTTCAGTTCCATAGTGAGACAGGAAGACCCACTAATTAAGCATGCAAGATTTCACCCGAACAATTCACAAAGAAAAATACTAATATACAAGTATACATTGCAAGTTTAATGGTAAAAAAGAGTAAAATCGCTCATTTAAATTTTTTTTATTTTTTGAAGTTTATTTGTTTTTACGTTTTCAATTATTATTTTCTAACTATTTACTTTTCTAACTACTTAATATTTTCCTGTATTAAGAGCACTAGAAACTAAAAACATACACATTTTTTGCGAAAATATATGAACCGTGAATTCTAATGTTTTATTTTATTTGAGTTTACTTAAACTCGATACTTGATATTTCACATCCATTTTAGCGAGTCACATCTGGCCAGTCAATAATTAATGTATTTAGGGCTTATGCGAGTTCAATAATTTAAAAAATACAGACGTGTGCTGTGCAAACATGTTAGTTGTCAATTATTTATTTATTCCCTATTTACAAAACAAAAAAAAAATAACAGAAATATACAATAAATCACTCTTAAACACTAAACACATAAGTTTCTTACAGAGTGAACATATTAGAAATTTTAATAAAAATATGCTTCAACGCATTAGGCAGTAAGTACAATGTACTTAGAAAAACGATACATACTAACCAAAGCCCGCGTTCCTCGCACGCCGCCTATAACATAACATACATATAACAGCCTGCGTTCAATTGTCGAGCGAGAATTTGTGAAACAAAAATGTGTGTCAAATGCATGGTGATGGGTTAAGACAATATTTGTAATGTATTCCTAAGTAAAAAATTAGGTTACTACATTCCTTCGCCACCTAAACTGTAACTGCGAACTGCCTTTTGTTTCTGTGTTATAACTTATTTAAAAGATTGATGTACCATCAAAATAAAATATTTTAAATATCGTATGTAGGTCGCCCTCACTCCCGTAGGTCACTCATTATTTACACAATGGCCTTTGAGTTCTATTGAGGTCCTATGTGCATAAAGCCGTTGATTTTAAATCTGTATGAACTTCAAAAAAAGCTTGTAGACTTATAATTACTTTTTGATTGAAGTCTTTGACATCGAATTACTGTTCAATGTTATATTTTCAATACATTTACTTAGTATATTTGGTTTGAACTAATTCTTTTTCACGTGCTTAGGTTACAAAAGATTTAAAACTTTTCCAATATGACCATATGTGTCAAGCTTATAACAATTTGCGACCGGTTTCTAGACCATACCCATAAGTGTATCTATAGGACGAAAAATATTTTTACTCAAACATTTCAAACATACCCCGACAAAATAATCTGAGGACATTTTCTAGCAACAGCACAAAAAACAGCCTATGTACCTTCCCCTACATCTTCATGATCCCTCTCCCCCTGAGGCAAAAGCCGCCTTTGATAACCATCACATCATAGTAATATAAATAATAATGTTACAGTTTTGGGAATGGTTAGTTCGGAAGAACGACCTGACGCCGCTCTGGTACGCACAACCTACGTACATCATCTCTCAAGCCGTGTATATCCTTGCCGGCCTAGTCACTTTGGTGCACGGTAAGAACGAATACTTTAGTATTTGTCATCAACAGTTACTAAATGCTCGCAGTGCGCCCCAGGAAGCAAGCGTAATACGTAGTTAATACTGTTTTGCAGTTAGCCAAAGTAATTAATTGTCCCATAAGCGATTCCCAAATTTACTACTGTTTACAAATGACGAAAATCAACAAAGAAAGTCCTCGCCCACGCTCAATACTAGTTACGTTGAATAGTCCTCGTCTGCGTGACGCATTCTTGGTAGTAACCAGGCACGTCAGGGCTGAAAACAAAAACTTGCATGCTGCCGCGCGTAGTAGTGCTATCGTCAAGTAAGAAATTATGTTAAGAAGTTATTTTAATCATGGTTTAATAAATCGTTTTGTCCACAGCTTTTAGGAAAGGTGGCAGATGGCCATACTTTTGGTTGTGTACTGTGCTCCACGGATTATATGCGGACAACTTGTGGCATATCGTGGTTCCAGAATACGACAATTTCTGGCATTCCCAAACTCCACTCATGTTGTTTGGAAGTAGGCTACCACTTCACATAATATTTCTATGTAAGTATACTGTATTACGGCACCTCATTTTTAAAAAGTAAGAATTCCACTTTATTCTAATAATATTCATTATTTTATTTAAAATTTTATTCACAACCTCTAACTGGGGTTACAATGGGCGGACTTAATGCCTAATGCGAAAAATTGTGGTAATAAAAAGTTATTGATGAAGTAAATGTTTATATGTGTCAAGAAATCCAAATCCTAGTGGTTTTGACATTGATCGTCGTTCTTTCCAGATCCAGCATTCCTGTATCACGCGGCATACGCCGTATCAAAGTTGAGTCTTCCGAAATACGCGGAACCTTTCGCAGTAGGACTAGTCACCGTGCTTATCGACATTCCTTACGACATAGTGGCTGTAAAGTTCGTTCACTGGACGTGGCATGACACTGACCCCAATGTCTACGATCGCCACTATTGGGTGCCGTGGACTTCATACTATTTCCACGCGACATTCGCCGCTAGTCTGTTTTTTTTCTTTCAAGCAAGCAGGGCTTGGCTCACCCCTAAGACAAAATCTGGTATCGTTAAGTCGCAGTGGCAAGCTGAAGGGTAAGGCTAGAACAGTATTGTAGTAGTTGTAATTTATATTATAGCAGTAAGTTACATGTGGTTATTATCAGATGGTAATGCTTTAGCCTAGTTGGAGGCTTCGGGTAGCTGAAAACTCCTAAGACTTAGGTATACTTAGTATTTTTAGGCCATCTGAGTAATGAGGAGTGGGCCCTGCTTTATATGAGTCACTAAAGCTGCCTTTTTTGGCAGTCGGGCCAATCTGAGGACTTACAGTGTATGCCACTGACTATTCCTAGTTAATTACTTCCAGAATTTGTTTAATAAAAAAGGTTTTTAAATTTCACTACCCAGCCCATTTAAAATCTGTTCGCCGCCCATATGCGGGCCAGGGGTTGAGCAAAATTCGCAACCTTGGTTTAAACCATATTATGCGTTACACTAATCAATTTTAATTTGATTTGTTGCAGGAAACTTATAGAATGGAAATCACTGATCATTGCCACAATTTTGGGCATGCCAGGTGGCGTTCTAATGTTCGTGCCTATCTACCACCCTCTACACGATTCCTATACAATACACACAGAAGTCGCTTTTTTCCTGTTGTTCACAATCTTCGGATCATTAGTGCTACACGGACTACTTAGTGAACGAGAGAAGACCAAAGAAAAGTAAATATTATCATACACAGTCAAATGTGTTCAAGAATGGGATTGGCTTCATACGTAACTATTATTTATTAAAAACATATTATTTATTATATTACAGATTGACCATGATCGACTATGTCCTGATCCTGCAATTAGCAGTACATTATATAATTTACTGGGTGTTTGTGGTATTCTATAATCCAGACAGAGAATGGTCGACAGGTCTTCATGAACCAGTTGGACCTTGTAATGAAATGACGTGCCTCGTCACACCGTTTGGTCAGGTGAGGAAACAAATAGTTAGAAAAAAATATAAGATATACACAATTGTCGTTTTTTAATGGAGGAAGCAACCACCACGATCCTCCAATATGTATAGGTGGGGTGATTATTGGCAAACTGAATTGTCTTAAGGTTTTTTGCCTGTCAAAGGCCTACGACAAGATTTAACAAAATAATTAACGCCCCCATACTGATATTGCGCGTGGTTTGGTGAACATCCAGACATAACACAAATATTACCCATAAATATTACATAAATGCCCCAGCCAGGAAACGGCCCTGATACCTCTCGGTTCACTTTTAACTAGGCTACACAGCTCATCGACCTGCCCACTCAACCTTAAATCATTTATTTCATTGTTAAAATATTATCAATACAATTAAGAACGTATTATTTTTCGGATCTAACATCGGTTCGGAATATAGGAAAAAGAGAAGAATCAGCGAATTGCTTTAATTTTTTAGAAACATTATTTTACTGACCTACCAAGTTCATAATAATTTATCGAATACATTTGATAAAATCCAACACAGTTTTATCGCGTGTTAAATGTTCTTTACATACATATGAAGTCGTGATTTTAATCTTTTTAACGACTTGATAAATGTTTTGCGTGTATTATTTGCATTTGTTTGTAAGGTGTTGGATGATATTACATAAACAAAGTTAATTAAAATATTTAAAAACACAAGCTTTACTAATAGATCCCTAATACGAAGAAATCCACAAAATTTCATACCTGTATTATTAGCCGTTAAGGAGTTCCCTTATCTGGCGTCAATCCTGAACGTAGTATCATGTCATGCTTATCGTGAGAATGCACGGTCATCAGGCCGGATGGCTAATGCAAAATTTCAGCTCAGTATTGTGAGAGGAAGTGGCTCTAATTAAGCTTGCAAGATTTGACCTGAACACTTAAAAAACATATATGCTAATATACCAACATATCACTCTCAATGAAAGTCTCAAATATTTTTTTTTGTTTTTACACCAAGATGTCGAGTCATCATTAAAAATGTGGCGCGACACTTAACAGCTCACTTGAAATGTGGGCTGGTGTTTTGTTTAATTCGTTTCAAACAGCTAACCTACCTACAATATGTATTCAAATGATTTATTACAAATAATTAGGTGTAATTATTAAACGTAGAATGTTCTTCAAACTTTTCCTTAGATCATAGGTTATTCAAGTGTAAATTAATGTGGACCAGTTTAATTTCTATGGGAGGCGACATTTAGAATATTGTTGAAAGGGTATTTTATAGTAAAAGTAGGGAATTACTTGCCAGCTCTCAGCTCAAGCTAATTGTCTAAAATCTACTTTATTCTCCACAGCGATTATACAAGCGCAAATATTTGTGCGTTGATGACTACGACGAGGGTTATTTCAACTTCCACTGTGTGGGTGGTCAAAAGCCCTCACCAGGAAGCAATTGGTACACCATCTGCGGAACTCCATTCGAGTGAGTACCTACTTCATTTATCATTACAAATCATAACAGCCATACTGCTTGGTTCGGATACAGGCTATAGCTAGCAAAGGGATTGGAAGAATTCACAACTTCGGGAACGTTATCAGGAACTCCCAGGAGTGTTTTGTTTCCTCACGTTGTCCTTCACCGAAGCAAATTATGAGTTTTAAAATACTTTAGAAAATTAGAGGTGCACGCAGGTTACGTAACCTGACTCGACCCTTCAAGAAACCATCGCTTCGTTCTAGTAATTTGACTTACTATCATTCCAACTGATCTGGTTCTTTGAATTGCCAATATCTTTTATATTTCTGGCAGTGTACTACAATAGAATCCTTAAGTAAAAAAGGAAAACAGAAAATTAAATAAAAATGTTGTTCACTATAATATTAAACAAGTATAATTATTCTCTTTTTTTACGAAGTATATATAAAACTGAAATACTCCGAATCATAAGTAATCGAGTGTAGGTTATAACACACTAAATATAATTGATTAAAATTATAATTTCAGGAACCGCGCGGAGTATATCACAGTTCTCTCATCGATTTTACTTTGTGCCGCCAGCGTGTTCTACGGGCTTTATTTCAGAACTATGCAAGCAGTTCCTGTCAAGAAAACTAAAACTAAATGATTTTATCTCTCTTTATTTATAGTTTTTTTTTTTATTTATATTGATGTAGTTATATTTAAAAAAACAAGCAACATGTACCTTTCACACGGGCGCATTGAAGATATTGTGGTGTAGTTCTTGAATAGTGTATAGATAGATATATCTGTAGTGTTATTGTTGAAAATTCCACCCGAGACTGCCAAGCTGATTGATATTTTCTGACACAATCTTTAATGGCTATTTAAATCTTCTGTCTTGTGTCTTTTTCTTGTATACTAAATTTATACTACTTTTTTGAAGTAACACATTGATTTAAAAGACATTTTACTCTTCTTTTTTTAACAACTTAAATCTTCTTTTTTATGCACTATGTATCTAACGTGTTTATTTGGATAAGGAATAATAATTTATTTTTTAAATTAAGTTTTTGTAACGTGTAAAAGATAACAAAATGATTAGGAGTTACAACAATTAATTTGTCTTAAGTAATACATCAAACCTCCCTGGTTAATATTAGCTGATTAAATTTGATCGAGATTTTGATAAACTAATTTATATTTTTTTATGTTGTTTTTTTTTAATATGTAAAGCGCTGTTTTTGTTTATTGTATTAATGAAATAAAGAATGTTCAAATAAAATTTAAGTGTTTGTCTTATTAACACGATAACTATTAAACAGAACAAGATCAAACCAAAAACCTTACTCTCCTTCTAGGACAGTCAGATACAAGAGGACCCTTATCACAGTCCTAGTGGAAATTATTCCTTTCTTGTTCTATCGATACACCTACCGTTTTGTTAAACACTATTACTATTATTCTAGTACCACACTCTAGGGACCGTAAATAACCCAAAACCAATGTGAATAGCGTATCACTTTAATGATATGTTTAGACATACATAATAAGTAACAAGAAATCACTAAATTTTTAGAGTACATATGTACCTAATATTATTACCGTTTAGTGCTTGTTACAAGAATTCAGGAACAAAATGTATCGACCATTTTTGCAGACCCTCCAATGCGAAATAAATTTAAACACAGATTCGAATTTTAATACATGAACTTTAATGTTACATCAACTGATTATATCACTTACACCTGCCGTCTGGCTGTCCAGACTCACACATCATAATGGTATACATATGAAATTATATTAATTTTATGCTTAGACATTAACTTAACAAACTAAATACAGACACAAAATATTCTATTGCCGCTGCTGCATTTATCACATGGAATAAAGAACGTAGTATAATCCAAACTGGTGTGACCGTTTAACAATATCTAATTCTAATATAAACGCCAATTGTGCATTAAATACAATTAATTGTGCATCACATATAGATTTTAAATTACTACTTCAAATGCATTTATATCTAATTGAATAATCGGATACATTAATAAACATCACATCAATATAGACATCGAAGCCACTATCATGACAAACTGAAATTACTTGTATCACATATATCACAATAAAATAACCCACAACCACAAAGGTATCTAAAATGAAAACATAATGTCATCAAGGATATACAACTCACAATATATGTTAGGTTCTTAAATAAATGTCTTTTTATTACATCAATAAATATTCCGAAGCAGTAAATAGCGGGTAACTTAACTAAATTAGATCTGTATGAACAGATCTACCACAATATTTAAATATTACCTTTTAATTTCAACATTTTATAAATGTCCAATTCTCGGGTTCGTTTGCATGGAATGACTATTAGAAATGGCACTCGGTTAAAATCATACTTGCTTAAAGTCTTTCTGTTATACATTAAAAACAAAACGTAAGTATGTCTCCTAACAAGTATAATTAAGCAGTAAATGAAATGAGAATGAGATAATTATAAATAAATATTTTAAATTTAATAAATAACTGAGCAGTAATACGAGCTGGTTTGTGCTTTCATAGTATTTCGCTTCAAATATTATAGAATGCTGTCTTGTCTGTTCTGTCACACCCGCAACAATTATGAGACTATGTCAAAGCTTACTTTCAACTGTTACTTTGAGGAAAGTTCTTACCAACTAGTATATTATAAACGTATACTATACGATTCGCAGGCATGCCATTTACTTATGAAACTACTTGCATATTTTTTAATCAATAATATGGAATGAAATAATTTTGTCTGTTTATTGTTCTGAATAGTATTCATCATTATTTTTTCCATTGTCATAAAAGCAAATTACTGACAGTTATTTTTCTCTACTGATTATAATAATTACAACAATAATTCCCAGTCGTAATCTGTTCGTAGAAACACTTTTATTTAAATAAATTTAATAGGGGATAATAAATAATACTTATTTAACAGCAATCAAAAAGACTTGCACCATTGAATGACGCAATTTCATTCAAGTCAAGATGATTAAATATGAAATAAATATTAACCGTATAATCAATATTATGATACTTTGAGCCAAACTACAGTTGCCGTCGTCATATTACAAGTACCTGAAATCCGTTAAATGTATCCGTTAAATCCGTGTAAATAAAGCAAATTATATTACGAGTTAATAACACGCAGATACAAAGAGAAAGGATTTCTAATAATGGAATGCTTTCACGTAGTTACTAGTATCTCTAATTTTTGGTAAGTAAATAACATATCATAATTTAATAACCGTTAATTTTTTCTTTGATATATGAAGGTTTTCCGAATAGGCTTTGTCCTAAAATCGGACGAATAAAAAGCCCGAGCTAGAGGGAAATTTTGCGATTTAAAAGAAAATAATGTAGGCGACTGACTGACAAAAAACAAAAACAAAATAGGTAGGTTCAAAACCTACAAAGAAAAATTTATAATCTGAACAAGTATATGAAATTTGTTTTGGAAACTCAAAATACATAATGATTAGGAACAAAAAGCCATTAAATGGAATAAAGGGAAGGTAACTTAAGGCTTGGTTTGTATCAGTTTGTCGACAATGGCGGGGTCGGCCAAGGTGGATGTGTCGCCGATGTCGGTGTCGCCCATCGCTACTTTCCTCAGGATACGCCTCATGATCTTCCCAGACCTGGTCTTCGGTAGCCCGGGCGCGTATTGAATCACGTCTGGTGCGGCGAATGCTCCGATTCTAGTACGAACCCGTTTCTTCAGGCTGTCGACCAGATCTTTATCGAACTTGGCCCCCTCCGTCAGTATAACGAAGCAGTACAGCGATTCTCCTTTTATCGGATGCGGCTTCGAGACCACCGCGGCTTCGGAGACCCTCGGCTCTTCTGTCAGCACCCCCTCGACTTCAGCCGTGGACATCAGGTGGCCAGAAACATTCAGCATATCATCGATACGGCCCGTCACCCACAAGAAACCGTCTTCATCACGCTTAGCACCTGAATATGATATAATTTTATTTATAATCGACACTAAATACCAAAAAATTGCAACTGTTTACACTAACGCCGCTCAACCTTTTTGATAGCCGAGCCAAACTGAGAAATCATATATATACTGTGGGCCAGTAAGAATTCCCAGTTAATTACTTTCAGAAGCATTAAAAAGTTCTGAAACTTTCGTGGGCCATTTAAAATCTGTTCGCGGACTACATAACTTACGCGGACTATACGACCTACATATTTACTGATGCGCTACTAACATTATGCAATTAGGTGTAATGCGCATCAAAATTTTTCTATAATGTTAAATAAATTAAAACTCGTCAAATTATTGTATCATATTCGCAATGTCAATTAGCACTTGGACAGTCTTGTAGATTGGAGATATAATAGTCGTGGAGAGTCGTATTGACAGCCTTCATTGGTCGTATTCATATCACTCGTGCAATCGCTTCACGCGATTGGTTCGTCCGGTGAAGCTAGGTGTATATTGGGTGTGTCGTGCTAGGTGTGTCATTGTTGAACATTGGCTAAAAGTGAACTAATGTATACTTTTACTAATGTACACTTTGTTCATCTGTGCGCCGTTTACGATACCCAATATAATTAAACCTCAACATATTTTTATCGTAGGAATTATGCGGGAATAAACTATAATATATCCAATTTCTACGAACCGTCACCAGTGCAGTAGTATCCAGGGAACTTGGAGAAGTAGACCTTCTCGTATCGCTCGTGGTCTCCGTAAATAGAGCGCATCATTCCCGGCCATGGTCGCGCGAACACCAGGTAACCCTCACCAGGACCCTCAATCTTCTTCCCATTCTCATCCAGGATCCTCGGCTCCACTCCAAAGAATGGGAACCCCTGATACGTAAATTTAAAATACATTTACATTGAACATAAAATGAATCATAACTTAAAATATATAAAAAATGAACTTTATAAGTAGGGTTAAACAACCGCCTTATAAATCGTTGAGAAAATTATTATCTGCATGTAACTAAGACTCTCCGATGTAGATAGGATCTCTTACTATCGATCGTCTTTCAAGAGGAAGTATCTTAAATTCATAGATATAGCTCGAGTCACATACGATTCAGGCCTACCAGTCGCTCAGGTAAATATTATTCTATATGAATGTGTGTTGGTTTAAGAACAGTTGCCCTTTTGACTCGACTCCCCCTCTTCTCTACCTGACCTTCTTTGGTAGATATATTGACCTTTCGGTCCGAAATTGTAACCGATGATTATAAAAATCACAAAATCATATTTAAGTAGCAATAAATGGAATATGTTAAACATTACATTGCAAAGAAAACCGATAACCGTATGACCTAAACTCAAAAGTCTATCGCAGGCAAACAGTAAGATCTGATGTAATCTCAGTGTAATAAGCTACACACCTCAGCAGCACGTTGCGACACAACCAAAATTAAATGAATTATCTCGAAATTAGCAGTCTATTCAATAGTTATACTCTATAGATATGATCCAACAAAACACGTGGCAGACAATTGAACATAATGTTAAATTTTGCTATTGAAATTAAACTTGTTAAATCAACTTATTGTTAGTCTTCAAGAGAAGTGAATAGGCAGTTACTAAGTTAATGCGACCATCATATTAGACATCACCGCCGCTTGCCATCATGTGGGATCGACGTCAAGCATTAACTTATTTTACGTAAAATAAAAAATAAATCTGCCTTAATTATTTTATTTTACCTTTAGACCCTCTGACCATCAAATTTTAATTTAGGAACACAATGCTCTTAAGTTTCATAAAATACGGTTCCAAGCATCCCGCAGAATACCTTCTTATACTCTCTGTGGGGCAATTTAAGGGCTTGATCAAAAAACCTCATGAAATTCCTTCCATTAACGAAACACAATATTCTATCTTTTCCATCCCACTACATAACCATGTTCATATATCTTTTTATATCAACGATTGTCTTTGGTAATATTACGCGAATTACAAACAAAATTCTGAAACTATGGTAAAGCTAAAGTTTAACGATATTCGGAGTTTTATTAGTAGCTACATATGATCTAAAAACCTGAGCTAATTCACTCTAACGATTAGCTCCAATAAAACGGAGCCAGAATGAATTAAGGTTACTCACAGCAGCTCCAGGCTTCATGGGCGTGGCGGCTGGTAGACCAGTGAGCACGTGACCACCCGTCTCTGTCTGCCAGAAGGTGTCCACGATGGAGCAGAGGCCGTTGCCAACCACGTTATAATACCACAGCCAAGCCTCAGGATTGATCGGTTCTCCCACGCTGCCTAGCACGCGCAAGGATTCCAAATCAAATCTGGAAATGCGATTATCATATCATACTTTGATAAACACTTAACAAAGCACTAACCGCCGCACATCACGTGAACAAACATGAATGTTGGTTTAATATGGGAATATCCGGCTTGGTTTGATGACAGTATGCAACGAAATTCCTGGCCACAGTTTAACGCACTGATTAAAACAAAATAGATGTCCAGGATTGTTTTCGGACCTTAACTATTAATATATGTAGTACACACTTAGGCAAAACAGACAACAAAACCATATGACTTGACTATATGACTCCATGTTAGTGCATGACTGTTAATAGTAGTGCTTTAGTGAACAACAGAATACAGGAACAATGTGTCTACCCCTTTAAAATTAAGAACTGCAGGTCAAGGGATACTTCCTTCAAATTAACGTATCGTAGCTGTTTAAGTTAGTTAAGTTTAGTGTACATTAAATTACTTATTAGTCTTTTATATTAGATAAGACTAAATGGTAATGTTTATAAATTATTTATATACACAAGATAAAAAAATAAAAAATAGGTACACTTTCCACGTATCAGTATCGCGGAGATAGTACTAGGCTAGATAAAATTTGTGACTAAGAAACTTTGCCGGTATTTTTAGCCGCAGCATTCAGTTTCTTATGTAGGTAAGTCATTATTGTTAAAAATTCAAAATACTGTCGTAAAATTTCATAAAGAAACGTAATTAACTATATAAGTCTGTCAAGTGTTCACTAACGAGTGGCGGCCGCGAGACCGGTGTAGTAATCCTATCTTAATTTATTTCATAAAGTCGCGGCAGAAATTATTATGATTTTGATTCTATTTAGCAATTAGCAAACTTATACTGTCTAGTATAACTTTATACGATACTTTTAATACAATTTGTACGTTCTATTTAACC
The DNA here is from genome assembly GCA_018249125.1 of Asbolis capucinus. NCBI lineage: Eukaryota > Metazoa > Arthropoda > Insecta > Lepidoptera > Hesperiidae > Asbolis > Asbolis capucinus. The sequence goes on from DWJZ01001860.1 coordinate 20,751, forward strand.
TTGACTTGTCAGCGTTGACCTCGTGCTTTGCTCGAACTACTTCTAGTGACGTAATTTAGTAAGGAAACGGTTTAGATGACAATATTTAAAAGTAGCTTAAAATGTTTCCGTGATTGAATGGAAGTATACTTATTTATTATTATGAGTAACGTATAGATTTATTGGTTTTGGAACTGAATTCAATATTATGAACTAAATTAGCAGGACTGTTCAGCTAGGACCATGATTTATGGAACGGAGACGAAACATCGGCCCCAAAAACATTTCATTAGCATCCTCAACATAGTATAATGAACTAAATCTATATCTACGTAAATCAATATCTACGTAATAATTTCTAGCGCCTAAATTGGAACCACAGGAACTTGTCCAAAATACATATATGCAGGAAAGGTTCTTGTATGTTAGAATTAGTCGCTACATTTCGTTTTTAGAATCAGTATGTATTGAAAACTACATATATATTCCAATTATCTATATTTATATGAAATTCATCTCACTGAACAATCTATGACCTAGTCAAGATGGCTAGCTGAGCTTAAGCTAATAATGGTAAGAGTAAAGAGAGTAATCCAGTAACCAGACATTTTGATAGGCCGGTTGGTCTAGTGGTCAGTGAACCTGACTACTACACCGGAGGTCGTGGGTTCGATTCCCACCGAGGTCAAACTTTTCTGTGATGAACAGGAATGTTTGTTCTGTGTGTCTGGGTGTGTAATAGAAATATCTATTTATGTA
>DWJZ01001861.1:0-21483 GCA_018249125.1 Asbolis capucinus
AATTTTTGCTACTAGCGGTCCCTATCCTACCGAAACGATCCGTCGGGCTACGGGCACGCTGACGTCGCCACTTACCAAATAAAAAACCCGAAAAGTATATTATAGCTCAAGGCTACTTAACCCCAGGCCCGCGGGCCATTCTTAGAACTTTTTTATTACAAGACTGAGTGTAATTAACTAGGAATTACTAGTAGCCCGCAGTATATTTATCATCCCTCAGCTTGGCCCGACTGTCAAAAAGGTTGAGCATCCGTGCTATAGCTACTGGCAAACTTTTATCTATCAAATTACTGACCATAATTTCCTTGCGTTTCAAGATACACAGAAGACTCCTGACGGACGACGGGTTTGGCCTGGAAGAGTCACTAAACGAAGATGCATTTGGAGTCGGCTTAGTTGTGAAAGGAAAGCATAGGATATTTCTTGGAAACTACAAACAAGACGGTTTGATATATCATATAATTTCAAAGATTTCAGCACAGAAATAAATATTAAAGATAACCGAATCTAAAAATATGAATTGCCCAAACAAGAGGTTTTATAAAAAGAATAATATAAATAAATATATTGTATTCCAATAATTTGATGTTAACACCTTTGGACCCCGCAAGTTCTTTTGGGGTCCAGTGACGGTATCTTCGTTGAATGCTGCCGTACGAAACACCTGCCCCAAGTTGAAAAAGATCGACTGGTAGAAAATACTTTTAGTATTAAGTCCGCTTTTTGGACAACATCGACATAATACAGTTTTAAACAAATATAGATTTACATTACTGTTATCGGACCTCAATTTAACTTGTGCCCCATCAAACCGGGTGGTGCATGACTTCAATTAAGATCACCTAGATAATATTGGATCACAATGCTCGCAGGTTTATGCGAAGACACTTGCAATGAAACGGCTCCAACAATGCACGATCGCAATGAAACATTTTTGGGATCATAGCTTTGCACTGGGGCGGTGCAAACTAGATTTTTAAGGTGGACTCAATTTGATATAAACGGTTTTGCAGGTAGACATATCCTTTAATTTAAAAACGTTACATACATGTATTTTAATTCCATTGCAGTGGATGACCAATCATTTTCTGAGCGTACTTCTCAAGTGGCTCGAAAGTGGCTGCTGGAGCCCTGGCTCTTCCTCACCTCCGGAGAAAAGGTCAATAGAAGGAAGTGGCAGAGTGTGAGGAATAAACGTGTAAGTATACAAGCACAACCTTCCTGTAACGAAGTACTTTTCCTGCCAACCAGATTGAATACTGCCAACCAGTGAGAATAATCAGGCTATAGGCTCTTAAGACATCGGCATCTGAGTAGTGTTGTGGAATATGCTCTAGGTCTCCTCAGTATAAGGAGAGAACCGAGCAGAGAAGTCATCGATGGGTTGAAACCAGCCAAAATGAATACTGAACATAAAACGAATAAACCCTTACCCAGAGATCATAGGGTTTCCTGAGCTGCAGATGGTATAGACAAAATACTAAATATATTTATCGGCCCTGGCTGAAAATTAAACCATCGAAGGGACCCCTTATTCTTCAGATGTACCAACTAGATTACCGGGTCTTCCATGTGCATTAATATATTGTCCAGTTATAATAATAAAATAAATAATTCTAGTATTCAGCACTTCGTATCCATGGTCTGCCGCGACATATTCACGTCTTAACCCTCGAGCCCTGGAAAGGAGGATCTGTGCTTCTGAGGCTTGAGAACACCTTAGAAAAAGCTAGAGGTGAGAAACATGTATGTATGGAACACGGAAGTAGTAGATGCACCTTAGGTACGAGAAACAATTTCGCCAGCTTACAAATTGTCATATACACTTTCATATATGTCATATACACACAACTGTGTACTAAAACTAGTGATTTACATAATTTACAATAAACGTGAGTACTCAACTCAGGTTTATTGTAAATTATACTAAAACTTCTGTGTCCGTCATGAGTTTCTTTTCGCCAGCATAGTCTTGTCGTGTCCATGATTCATGCAATTCAATCCAAATTTCGATACAAAAAGATAGTCGTATGTAGCCTTTACAGTTTTAAAATGATTAGATGGAACCTTAAAATTAAAGATTATTTGCAATTAATCCTTTTCTGTCCTAGTGCTTTTAAACAATCTCGTCAATAACAAAATTAAAAACTCCGATATCATAACTCCGTAACACATAATCCATTTAAATATGTCCTTAGTATATAAGATTTTAATGTTATGTGTTAGTAAATACCGCTAAATCATTACGTGATTTCAAAATATAAACATTTCAGCACCCTTTGGAACACAACTCAATACTCGCGAAGAATACTCCAGAACTTCTCACATCACAGTGAATCTACGAAAGATATTTCTGCAGTTGAAGGTCAGGAAAGTTAGAGAAACAACCTTGGCTGCGAACCAGTGGCTTGAAGAAGCTAGACAAATGGACTGGAGTACCAGGTATTCGAGACATAATTATGCTTTAAACAAATATACAACAGACGGGTCATCCGATGGAAAGTGACCATCGCAACCAATGAACATTAGCAATACCATGGAGTGGTGCCGCTAAGGCGAGGCCAGTCAGGAAGATATAGAATGACTTCTTGCAACTTCTGCAGGCGCAAGGAAAACGAAGCAAAACAGTACACAATTTGAAGCAACGAGAGTCAATAGCTACACCAACGTAACATTAACACACAACAACATACCGCTTCACTATGGATTCTAACTCAAATTAACATTAATCCACAATATTCCTTTATTTTAGATACGTTTATAACGGTGGAGATGACGGTATTTTTCCAGAAGATCTAGATTATCCAGACGACGGAAAACCAACCACCACTAACGAAGAAATTAAAGAAATATGTACGTTTGACCTGAAATCCGTTGTAATAACGTCTTTAACATTATAAGCACTATATGTCAATCTGCCTGGTTGCTCATCTACCAATCCAAATTGATCAAATTGACAAATCCAAATTGACAAATGTTATTATTATCCTCAGCAATATCAATAACATTGTCATCATCATAATTTTCTCTTCATTTATACATTTAGTTGTTATTTAAATCAAAACAAATGAAAATGTTTAATTTCAGTACATTACTCAGATGAACAATCGGATTTCATTAGAGATAAGATGGCTAAACGCAGAAATATTGAGAAGAGTATTTCTAAAATTAAATCACCAATCCAGTACGATAGTTCCGAGAATAGACAAAAGCGATCTGTGAACATCACGGAAAATCTCATTAACAATAGTAATGCATCACTTGAATCAACAAATCATATCGAAAACAAATATACAAGCCGAGCATTATTCTTCAAAGTACCAGTCAACACTACTAGCGACGTAAATAATAAGACTGTAGAAATAAATGAACGAACATTGATTAGAAGAAATGAAACCTTCAGTAATTCAAACAAAAATCATAATCATAAAAATGTTGCAAGAATGAATATTAACAAAAGTAATATTCTTAAATCAAGATTTCAAACCAGAAGACCTAAAGTTATTCCAAGGCAAGAAAAGGCTAGATTCTTGATAGATTTCAAAAGCAGTAGTGATGAATCCGAGGAATCCGATGGACAAAGGGCTTTTAATAAACGAAGAAAGCCAAAAAAAAGTAAAAGAATCCCTTTCCCTGTAGAGTTAGGTAAGTATTTTGAATTCAATTTTAAATAGGTAGAGTCAAACTCTTTTCCCAAAAAGACAAAGCAATTAATTTAAACGAACAATTTATTTTCTTAGTGTAAAAAAACTAAAAGACTAGAAAATTCAGAATAGTGTTACCATAAGATATTGAATATTAGAAATGAAATGATTAAAATTTTTCGTTTCCAGAAAATGAAGCTAATTTAGATGACGAGGGTATAACTAAATCGATATACGAAATGTATTACAAAGTAAGACCCCATAAAAGCTCTTTCAAGCCTCTCTGGAGGAATGTTGAGGAAACCACAGAATATTCAAGAACAACAAGGTCAAGGAGAATGAAAAAGAAGAAAGAAGGAGCAGATAGCAACCAAGACACAAGGTCAGATTGTAATGAACGCACTCTAAGGAGAAGAAATAGGAACAGAAGGCGTGGAAAAACTCATAATGTAGACATGCCATTCTTTATAACTGATAAAAGTCATCAAACGAGGAGAAGACGAAACAGAGAACAAGTAGATAAGCGACATGTTAGAGAAAGTGTGACGGATGAGGAAGTTCATTCTCGAAAAGGTGAAAATTACTAGTTACTAAGTTATGAAACTCAGGTTATAAGTGAACACTAAGTTTAATATTGACGACCGGGGACGTTGCGGGATATCGAATATGAAGTCTATCACTGCACTGCTATCTGTTACTTCAACCAGCATAGATAAATAACAATAACATATGGTCCCGTATATGCCCAGTGATAATAATAAACGTTTACACACTCATACTTATGCATTAGCATTCCCTATGTCGCGGGAAGTATGAACGACAAATAACATTCTTATCACGAGCGTATTCATATATTTTTAGATAATGCTTGAGTTAATGCTTGACTACAATTCCACCCGATTTTAAGTGGTGATGTAGTCCTAGATGGTAAAGTGCATTAACGTAGAAGAAACCTTATCTTGTCTTGTCCATATGGATATGCCCCAAAGTGGAATCTGTGACCCTTCGCCTTGCAAACAAAGTTATTATCATCGAGACTTATTCGCATTAGCTACTATCCTCTTGAAACTTTGCAATATTGCCAATAATCATCCTGGTTTTATTTAACAAACAGCATTCAGATCAAATCCGTCGAGAGCCAGATCAATAAGACGTCGACAAGAACCGTCGTATTATTCTGCGGAGTATGAGATCGGATCCAATGAAGACGGAGAGGATTCTGATGATGACGAGGAAGATTATTCTGAGGGACGGCGAAGAAAAAGGTAGCATTTTTTTAATAAATTTGAATGAAATCAACACTATAGTGTATAAAACAAGGTTTCTTAAAATATTTAAAAATACAATCTTTAATACACTGAATTTCATAACTTTATTGTTAACCGTTGATGAGTTCCCATCTGTTCTGGAGCCAATGCTGAACGTTCTGGAGCCAATCCTGAAGGCAGTATCAGGTCATGCTTATCATAAAAATACATTGTCATCTGGACGTAGGTAACGTGCAATGTGAGGTAGAAAATCGTTAGAATAGATGAACAGACGTTATTTTCACAACTGAAAACTATAGAAGCGATAGCGGCCACGGTTGGAGAGTGCGCTTTCGCGTTACGGAAGGCACTTATGCTGTCGGTATCGGTTTTTATCGTCAGATGTCGGGTTGTGAACTATCCTGTTTTCCCAGGACATATCCGGATTTTCGGAATGTACTCGTACAAGGCAGGCCGGATTGGTTTTCTAAAGAGTTCTGTTAAGGATGTATTTTTAAATATGCACGCCACAAACATCATTCCTCCATTTGATTAGAAAATTTAGTAACTCAGTGTTAGTTGTACAGTTTTATAATTGTTCGTTTGTTGTGAGTTTGTCTTTGTCCTTTATAGACTCTGAGATGGTAGAACAAAGTTCAATTCAGTTTTCTGATGCCTTTAGCAACTTTGTTCAGACTTCTCTGGTAAAGATTTTAGTACTAAAGTAATATCAATCGGACACATGGTTGACGAGTTGTTGTATAGCTGTATAGCCTTGTCTTTGAACCGAAATAACCTGGTATTTCTACCTTCAAATCCTGGGTTTCTAACTTTGTCAGTCTTCAAGCAGCTGACACAAAACTTTTACCTACCTACCTATTACCTATCGAACACTGCAGTGTGATTTTACTTCTGCACATCCTGAAAATAGGGTTTGTAATTTCAGAGCCACACAAAAGGAAGAAGAAACTCCAGGGGATCCGGGAAGCTCTGAACCAGACCAGAGTCATCAGGACTATGTTATAACTTTGAGACCCACACAGATACGCACCTTTGTTATATGGTTTGAGGCAAAGAAAACATTTACTCTGTAGACAACTTAGTAGTCAAAATGTAACCTTCTTACGGACCAATTTTGTATGGAGTCACGCCAACGACAAAGTTCTCTACTTAGGGTTGTCAACTTTAATTAGAAGAAATACGAGTATATCTTATTTAAAATAAGGTAAATATAGAGAACGGACGTGTGAAAAAGATCACTTATTGAACATTTTTAAAAATGTATTTTTTGTTTTTTTTTTTGCGGTACATAACAAGTTATTGTTTTTTTAAATTATGCATCCTATATGGGTGACTGATGCATACGTAGGTGGTAGTATAGTAAACATTGTGTAAAGATAAGTATTTTAGCGTCTCCTATTAGTGTCCAAATTATAGAGTACGGCTACATGAATAGAGAGTAGTATGAGGCAAGAGAATGGAAATTATAGAGGTTGAGAATAATAAAGAGATTAGATAGCCCAGCTACTCGTACGAGTATATGTATATATATTTCTCGTCAATAAGGTTAATGAAATTAAATAAATTTATTCAAAATCTTTAATTTAGGATAGGCCATGTGGCTGTTTTATTTAATGCAATATAAAAAGTAGAGAATCAGCCGTCTGACAGCCTTTTTTTTACTTGTACTCAGAATATATATTCTGAAAAAAACATTTGGAATTGTCTACAAAACTTAAAATCGTATACTGTTACGAGTATACTAGGTAAGTGAGCTATGTACCATAAATGTGCCCAATTACAGTAATTCTGTTATTAAATTATAAATAAAATGTACCATAACTTTTATTTCTCAGGTAGTCCATAGATCAGAAATTATATCATATAAGAGAGCTAACACGATAAATACAATTACTGCTAGTTCTGTTTATAGAACACAAAATGAATATATAAACCTCGAGAAAAGGATTGTACAACCCTGTCACTTTTTTGCTCGACTTGGCGGAGGCACTCCCGTGACCCCAGATGTAAGAATTCATTTCGCATCACCATGTATATTAAAACCATGTATCTAATTACATAATGGACATTGAATTACAAAATTCTACTTAACTGCTACTAACTTCATTAAGAGTTTCAGCCTCATCCTGAAATTTATTCTAGCCTTATGCACATAAACTGCGAGTCACTGAAAGTAATATTTAAAAATATATTTGTACGACAAAATATCACCGGATTGAAAGCTTTCATTAGATATAGTTTGTTTTTCTTATCCTTTCTTATCCATAAAAAACTTATAAACAAATCAGCCGATGACAATGTCAGTTTTGTTATAAAACCGTCACATGACATCTCGCTAATATCTCGGGCCGTAACAACTTTTCGACGTCACAATACTCGAATTTTCTAAGAATAACGTAAAAATCAACTTCTAAAGTTTTATTTTGACAGAAAAACCACTTGCCACTTACTATACTTATCATCAGTTGCGAAAGAATCCGGCAGAGGACAGTGCTATGTAGTATATAAAAACATTATAAAGAAATAAAAATCACTTTTGATGAATACAAAATTTTAATTAAATAATATTTTTTATTACAATGTTCATAGCATCCGGCTATAACACCATAATTATTCTTTTACATTTTTATATAAACCCACATAAATAAAGAAAATCATCTTTATTATAAAAAGAAATTCTTAAAGTCACAACAAATTAAATAGACTTTATATCTTTATAAATAAATATCATTTTAGCCTATCTGTGTAGCCTACTATAAACTTTGAAATTATGTTAAAATGATACGATTTAGAACAAAATCATATGGAATGTATTTAATCAGGTTTTAGTAGCGCATCACTTCCATGCAATATGTTTTGTCTATACCATTGTTGGAAATAATAGAATACCCCTCAAATTTGAATTTCGATTTTGATAAATTAGTACCCATTCGAGTCACAGCTAGACTTAGCGCTCACTTCGATATGTTCCAACGAGTTAATTCTTTAGATAATAAAGATGTTTATTTCACATAAATAAAATTATTAACATAATATCGTATTTATTCCCTATGGCAGTTGATTAATAAATAAAACCAAAATTATATTACATCCCGTTTAAATTAACATAATCGAAATATATCTTCTATCTCTGTCTACTACAAGACAAAGAGAAGGACACCTAACAGCCCACATATAAGACATAATGAAAAACACATGCCGTTTTATTTTCAACAAATTTGTAATGTGTTAATACACATTGCTTATATTATACACTATCACAATTTAAATATACAGTTTCACAAATCAATTATACACACACCTACAATATAAGCCCCCCTCTAATAAACTAAATTATACTATTTTATATCACAAGGTGTTAATATATGTGTAGCAATACAATCTAACAAAACAATTTCGATGCAAAACCAACTTTATTACCACCACTCTTCGGTTTAGATTCATACAAATATAAGTAAGAAATATTTTATACCGGGTCATGGCATAAATTGTTCATGGACTTTTATATGAGAACTAATATTCAGAAAGAAAATACATAAATTCAGGAAATATAAGTGTGACTCGACCACCAATTCGCACTTGACCAGCTTGGTGGACTAAGGCTTATACTGCTCACATTGTGAGGAGATCCGAGCCCAGTAGTGGGACAATTATGGGTTGCAATTATACATTATTATGCGATATATAATTAATAATTATTAATTATACGACAATTTTTGCATTAATATAGTTTTTGTAAAGTAGAAATTGCAAACAATGAATGGCATTTGTAGAAACAAATTTCATAATGAAAAATAATAGCCAAAACTTATTGCTTATAATTTTACCAGTTATCTTTATATCTAAACTATAGAATATTTAAATTTTTTTCAAAATCTAATACAAATATGATCCAGCCAATCCAAATCTTTTTTCTTTCTTTCTTTCAATGGAAAATAACAATTAATGAAACTGCTGTTAATGTTTTAGAAAAAAATTGGTTTATAATGCTAACGGTAAATATTTATGAAAAATGCGGTCTAAAACTATTAAATTAAAAAATCTATGATAATTATGGCATTTGAATATTTTAAATTAAATAATAGATACATATAGACGATTTTAAACTTATTTTTATAAAATCAAACCCCATCATTTTCTATGGATAATTTGTGTTTTTAACATTTTTTAAATATAGTTTCAAACTACACCAACATAATAATGATTTGACGTGTCGTGAAATCTGCACAGTAACAAGCAATTTAAGGCACTTAAGGTTCAAAATCGCATATAAGTAATGTTCAACATGTGCGAAATAATTTCTTGACCCTTTAACCAAAATAGCAAGTAAAAATAAAATATGACATCAAGAATCCCAAGAATCGTTCCCATATTTGTGATAATGGTTTCAACAAAATGTCGTTGATTTAATAAATACATCTTAATATAAAAATTGTCTGACTAATAAGCACAATTAAAAATTACATTAAAAATAAATTAAACGAAGTCCCCAGTGTACCATCGTAATAAGGTAACTTTAAATACTTACAATAATATTTTTACGACATCTATTCATATAAGCAAATATATAATGCTTCTCATCCATAAATAAGCTATGCTTCCATAATGCAAAGTTTTTTTTTTATAAATCACATTTACACGACCATGTAGAAAACAAACACGCAAACATTTTTTAGGCTTACAAATTTTCTCTATTAAAAATCTATATTGCTTCAAAAAAGGCCCTTCATAAAATAATTTATTTTAGATTACAAGAAAATAAGATTCATCGTTACATACATTTAGGAATTACGTTGCTGTGAAAATAGTACTAAGTTACTACAACAATATTCGATCTCAGTGAGGACAAAAAGGCTCTTAGGCTCAAATTGGCCACTAACACCCACGCCCCGACATGTATTGCAGTTCAATATATCGAACATTATTAACACCGAACAAACATTTATCTGCCTCGTAAGTCTGCCTCGGTGGGGAATCGAACCTTGATATGATACGTGTGCTCTATTGTACCGTAGCAATATAACAGTAACAAACCTTACATACCTACACTACAATAATTTGTTCGCTACTCTAGTTTTGGTGTTCCTTACTGCTCCATTTCCAAAGCGGACAGATTCCTGATAAACTCGGAGCGTTGAGACGGCGTCAATTCCTAAAAAAAATATCAAATTCCGTTATAAAAAGAGTAATACATAAGATTACATAAGATAATACAAAATTTTATAAACGTTATATTTACTATAGGTTTATAATCTTAAGATTAAACGACATATTAAAGAAAGAAGGAAAACATTTATTCCGCCAAAGTACATATACAGGGTACAAAAAGTAAGGTTGATTGGCACTTGGTGCAGAGTACAAAAATAAAACAAACAAAAAAGAAAAATGATGATATAAAACTAACATAAAATTATTTTAATAATGTTATAAGAACATGAAACTTTAAAATTTAATAACGTTTTTTTAGACACTTTTGAAAAGCCTGGTTATGGCGATAGTGCGGCGATAGTTTTTTAAAATATAAACATAATTATATAAAATCCATTTATTACAAAAAATACTGATTTCTTTTAGGAAAGCTGAAAACCCGCCTAGAGGGCGGTAAAACGAATAGTATTACTGAAAAGATGTGTGAGCAGGTCGTCACATTAGTCTCCTAATATTGCCACTAAACTCATCCACCATTCCGGACCCGCACCAATTCTCCGTGGACATCCTTCCGATACAGGCGCAACGCTTTTCCTCGTCTTTTGTATGGCGTTATGTGAAGTATTGGAATAAATTACCAGCGTGTGGGTGTCCGAGTATAATAAAGGTGTCAAGACAAGAGTAAATAGACTTCTTCCAAGTTAATGCGCACCTATCAGTTGAGATTGTAGTCAAGAATCAACTAATAATATATGAAAAAGAAATCCCACCGCTGCCACTAATATTTATACGTAATCCGATATTTATACACTCACCATGACCAAGTTGTTGACTGCTTGCAACACCGAGTCTTGCTTTATAGCGCGCAAGTTCCTCTCCAGGACAGAATTATCATCCAGCACTTGGCCTTCGAACCACTTGCATACTGCCTCGTTGTCGTGCTCCCATTGGTGGGACTGGGGACAACAATTTATCGTACATTGTATGAAATGTGAATATGAGACGAAATTATGTTTATTGTTTATACTGTCGTGGAAAGAGACATAAATTAATTTATCGACAATTTATTTTATAAACAAGTTTTTTTTATATTTTTTCTTCAACAACTTTCTACTGGATGAATTTTGATAATTATTTTTTTATTCGATAGATATGTCAAGTCCCATTAAAATCTATTTTATTACATTAATTATTCCTTATAATCTCGTAAATCTTTATTAAAGTCCCTTTGACTATTTGGATCATATTCTAGTTCTATTACTTCACAATGTAATTTGAAGTCTGTTTTTATATCCTAATTATATATATATATTTTCGTTTTTCTTTATTTTTCTATTAGCGATATACAGAATCATCCAAGCATCCACAGCATCAATACAATACTACTTTTCTTTATTTCAATCGACAAAAGCTAGCACTGGACTAGATTGCAACCAAGTATGTACAACTGACCTGCGTCTCCCCGCGGTCCTCGGTGAACCAGCGGCGCAGCGTGGCGGCGGCGGCGCGCGCGTCAAGAGCGATGGCGGCGGGAGCGGAGGCCTGCTGCACGCGCCGCTCCTGCTCGTTCTGCCGTAGCAGCCTCAGCAGTCGCCAGTGCAGCAAGCGCCGGGACTCGCGCCACGGGATTATGTCCTGATCGATGTTTAATAACAAACCTTTATTTGCTTGAGTATAAACGATATATCACCGTTTTACAATCTCAACCTCATATCTCAAAAATTTGTATTGTAAAGACTGTCATTTGTACATTTTGGATTTGTCTGAATTACAATAAAATTATCATTTGCTTCAGTAAAACATTGAAAGTAAACTGACGCATCGAAAAGTCCTCCAACTTTTTAACATGCAATGTGACCCAATGCACATTTAATAATAGACTAGGAACTATGCTACCCTAGCCATAATTCCCGCAGTGGGGCAGTAATAAACAACGTATACTCACGAATATACAGCTCTTCTCCAGCATTCTCTCGGCGGTATCGTGTAGCTCGGCGAACTGAACAGCAATCTGGTAATATTTAAAATATACTCTAATAACTTAAACATTTGGATGTTACTGTTATTTATAAAGTACATTAATTAATATAATCATTGCAGTCTGTTTTAATTCTGCTATTTATTTGCCTACCACACTTTTTCATGATCACCCAGGGTCAACTGGCAGAGAATGCCAAAAGGCATTAAGTTTGCTTTGTAAGGTCTAAATAAATGAATTAAAAAAAAAAAGTATTCACAAATTTGACTGGACAGTTGGTTGAGTGGTTAGTGAACCTGACTGCTACACTGAAGGTCGTGGGTTTGATTACTACCCAGGTCAAACTTTTCTGTGATGAGCAGGAATGTTTGTTATGTGTGTAATATGTAAATATCTATATAAGTATATATTGAAAAATATATATGTATGTTTATCAATTGTCTGCTAACTATAGGATAGTTTGGGATCAGATGGCCGTGTGTGAGTTGTCCAAATATATTTATTCATCATTGAAAATTACTTTATTATCTAGCATATCTTTACAAAATACAATAATAATCTATAATATTTGTAAGGTAATAGTGCCTTACTGACATCATGAAAACATAATGGCACCAAGTGGTGTTATGCGTTGAAAAAATAGACATTTTTCATTATTTAAGTATTCAAAAAACCTCTAATGCCGCACTCATTCATTAATGGTGACTTAAAATTCTTCTTAGCACAGATTTATTAATAATATGATTCAACACATATCTTGATAAAATTAATACAGATAACGAACAGTATAAACGATTTAAAATTCAGTGTATTTAACCTTTGCCAGAGTAGTTATTAAAAAAAGCTCACCATGTGGTAGATGGGAGCCAGTTCCTTCTCTCTACTCTTAACATTCTTCTCAGCAGTCAGTAACTCCGTTTCTAATTCCCTTATTTTAGCTTCCGCTGAAATACAATAATTTACAGAAATATCAGCCTAATTTAACATAAAACCGTAATTTTATTCATTAAAAAAACCAAATACTATGAAACCATCTTGTATAATTTTAGCACATGAGGTTTTGAAATTTTAATGTTGAGAACTTTTATTGGTCAGTTTTTTTTTTATTTGAGAATCAATAATGAATAAAGTAAAATCGCACACCATCTTACTTCCTAATATTTAAATTTATATGTAGTCTAAAATTAAATTAAAGTTCCAAAATCAAATCGGAGAAATAAAAAAACATAAGTACTTATTGCCATTAATAAAATACTTACCTAACATAAGATCTTTTATTAGAAAAGGGTATACTCAAATTAACCTTAACAATGAACAGCATTCACAAACGCATAGACAAAGTATATCTAAAAAAAGTTATGAAATTGATTATGTTCATCAATACCCCTAATATTTTCAATTTAAGGTTTTCTTAAATATCTCCTATACAAATCTACAAGATACAATTTTATAAGTGAAAATAAATCACCGTACCTTGTTTTCCAGTTTCAGTTCTAATGATTGCGTCATCTATAGAACCTCTTCTGTCCAAATTCTTTGATATTTCCTTTGTTTGTTCCTTCAGTTCTGAAAAAAAAAATGGAATAATAAATTCGCTATCGACTTCACATATTTATGATTCAAAATAACAAAGATGCATATATTAGCAAGTTGCAAAAATAGTTATAATAATAACAAGAAAAAAATACATAATATTAATAATTAAAAAGTATTTTTTTCTAAAAGAAATTACACCATCATAAATACTGTCAATTCCGATACCGGGAATCGAACCCGAGCCTCCTGGGTGAGAGCCAGGTATCCTAGCCACTAGACCATATCGGATAATACTTTAATATCGAATTTAGCATACAGTTCTAACCAAGTATTTTTAATGAAATGAAAAATCCAAATTAAAATTTCCTCACAGACGCAGTTAAGGGAAAAACCTAATACACTATAAAAGTATATTTATACTTTTGTAAATGTCAATTTATTTTTATTATACTACTCTCACCGGTAACCCTGGCACTCAGCCTCAGCAGCTCGGGGTCTAGCCGATGCATGGTCTTCAGAATGTCCCGCTGCTTGAACTTCACCTCCACTATACCCTCTGGCTCTAGGACTCCACCCCTTGTTAAATTATTAAATACAAATATAATTTATATATTATTATTAGAATGACCGATACACAATTGTGATAAATAATCTTAATTAGTTTAAAGTTAGCCTCAATAGAAAACCAATCGAACAATTACGCCAGACTGAAATTAGTTATGTAGCTAACTAAAAGCTTGCTTAAGCTAAATTAAAATATAAGAATTCCATGATATGATAATTTAAACATAACTTAAATTTTGATACTGATTTATATCACATACAATAAATGAAAATTTTATTAATTCTTTTATTGTGACAAAAATTAACAATATACAGTTGTATCCTCACCTGGCCTCAGGATCAGCGTACATCTCCATCCTTAGATTATTGACACTGGGGTCTACGACCGCCCACGCTCCCCCACGTAACTCAGCGCCGGGAGGGATGTAAACTAGCACCGGGGCCGTCGCCCCGCGGAGGGCTCGCACTATCTCCGCGCCGAACTTCAGAATTTGCTCGTACATATCTGTATGGACATAGCCGATAAATGAATAGAGACATGCATATGTATTTATGACAAGTCGTCACCATCGCATATGAACGAAGGGAACACAAAAGGCTGAGCCGAAGCGTTTTCTACCAAGAACTGTTTCTTAACTCCTGACCTAGAACACTCATGTAGTTTGTCGCAAATAGTATTGTTAAGCAGTTAGGAGTTCGATACTTCGCGAAAAGACAGTAGTTACAACATCGACAATAAAATTTTAATGATAATATTGACCATATAATTCCACGAACTTTGTTTTACCACATTTTAGCCTCCAGGGTGGGATATAAGGGTAAATTTACATATGTAACTAGTAACAAAATTATCGATAGCGAAAGACTGAAATAAAAGTGAAATAACCTTTCTGTCCACCGCTGAAGCCGCGCCAGTTAGCGAATATCATAATGGGGAGTCCCTCGCGAGAGAAGTCGTTTATGGCCTGCGACGTCTTGTACGCCGAGTCGGGGAACCAAACCTGAAATGCAATAGAATAGAATTTTTATTGCATCATTAATAACAGGTCTTAGTTTAAATATGTATGTACATGTACTATGTACATGTACCCTGCTAGGGCGTGGCTATATCATGTCAATGTCATGTAACACAATCAGTGTCATAAAACCTATTACATACCAAAATTAGTTCAGTTGTCACCTTATATAGATAATTTTAGATACTTTTGTATAATGGAAGGTGTAATAATGTTAATACTAGCTTTTGCCTCGTCACTACACTGGTCAAAATTAGATAAAGTGCCACAAGAACGGACACGGCCGTAATAATTTATTTATTTCTTATCAAGTTCTTTCATCATCGACAATAAAGAACTGCATCTCATATTTCAACCTCTATAAGCATTTCATTAAAAATAAATAAAAGTCTTTATCATGTTCTACTTTATTTCTGTAGCAATTTTGGATTATTTTTTAGTACAATTCAATATATGAAACTGCCCATATTTTAAAGTAATGTATTTAACTTATGGATTTAGGTTACGCAGTTCTTTTAGTCTAATAATATTTATCACTTACCGCTTAATCTCAACTTTCCTTTATCAGAAACTACGGAAACGTGGGGATCCGGAATACTCTTATTCTACAGTTTATACAGGATTATATTACATCCTGAATGAAAACAGAACTTGGTACCCATTGGTTAATGGAGTCGATAACGACGCCTCAATCAACTTTGAACTTAGTTCTGATTTCACATCTATATTTTTGCTCGGATCATATTTACGGCATGATAGTACTCCTAACCTGTCCAGAATGATGCAGGGTATTGGCTTCAGAGTCGAGGTTGGCGGGGTCGGCCGGCAGCGTCAGCTCAACGGTACGAGTCTCCACCGCTATCACACCCACTGGGATGCCGCCCAAGCGCGCCCGACCTGGCAACGACGGATGACGACCATTATACATACTGATCTATATTGTGTGTGCGTGTGCGTTTGTGTGTGAGTGCATGCGTGTGTATGTATGTGCACGTATGCGGCACATACATGTGCGTAAGAACGTGCGTGGCCATAAAAGTGCGCACGTGAAATCGTATATAAGATTATGCATGTTTACGTGGATTATCCATTGAGTGCTTACGTAGAAGTTAGCGCGAATGTGTTTCAAAATCGTATAATTATATCACTCTTGTAACTTTGATGTGAAATTTATACTTTAACCAGAAATCCTTCCTTAAGCCTGATACACTCCTTTTCCAAGAACTTTAATTTAATTGTAGACATTTTTTTTCCTTACCGGTAATGACGGTCTGTGCCCAGGGTTTCATGACTTCGTCAAAGGATCCTAGATCAAAAAAGCCAGCCTTGTTCCCGTCTCCCGTGAGCATAAGGCGAGGGTCGGCAGCGGCGCGCGGCGGCACGTACTCCACTGGACGGTCGACAGGATCGGCAGTGCTCATTATCGGCACCATACTTAATTTGTCCTGAAAATTATAAGTCATTATACACTAAAAACGACTTAGTACAAAAGACTGAAATATCCCTATTGAACTTAACCCAAAAAATGAAACAAGACCAAGCATGCTTCCTTGTCCCACTTCTACGACCCTCCTTGATATAGGTCAATGAAAATTAGTAATGCTATGTTATAAATATTTAAAGGGGCGTAATACTACAAATATACAAAAAATACTGTATAAAAGAAAAATCAATGAAACGTTATTCATTTCTATTTTACATTAATATTTAGGCAGATATATTGTATTACTACAAACAAAACTACTATAACTATGAGCAATACGTGCAGAAACTTTTGCACTATCATTATGTTTCTGGCCACTCAATAAAGTAAATAATAAAAAATGGGACCAATAATCCATCCTTGGTAGATCCCCATTTCTTAACCAATACGAACCTTTGGCACGTAGCTCAGCCACCGCACCGCAGTACGAACAGCGTCTAAATCGCAGGGTGCCACCGCATGCGTCACACCGTTATGGTGCATCACCTGAATCCCGCCCAACTGGTTGTTGCTGGCGTATACCGCCCGCCCTAACACCTTGTTCAACGCTGCGTACCCGGTTAGGATAATGTACGAGGAATCCACTTGAATGACACGGTGACCCAATCTGGAAAGTTTTAGGACATTGTAAATGTTATTACAATTCAATGACTTCTTTGTACTTTTGAAATATTCCTCACGTTCAAGGTTTAACGCAATACCCCAACAACATTCTAATTTCAGTAAATTGCAAGAAATTTGTATTTTAACTTTATTTTACTAAATGTATTGTCATGAAACTAAACGACCCGGTAATGTATATTTTTATGATTATATCGTGACTGTAATAAAATGTAGTAATATTCAACGTTGTCAAACGCTTAGTATAGATCTCTGAAAAACACTGGTACTCACCGCACGACATAGGAGCCGATACCAATAGCTCTGCATGTCACTATCGATATAGTAACGATGTCTTCATAGGCCTGCGCGGTCTCACCGGCGATCAGTCCGGCGTCTCGAAGACATTCCACACCTAAGCCGTCTTCCTTACCTGGTATATTAGATAGTAATAATTTAGATAAAATCCTTTTGACTTAATTCACATGTTTTAGTACCTCCATACCAATGGCTTTACGGGCAACTCAATGGCCTTTAATGGCCCACTACTGAGCACGAAGTACATAAATTCTCGGGCTAGAAACGCCCTAAATTCAAATCCCAATCTGTGATTTACTTAGTCTTAGCAACCGATACTTCACTAAGTAAAAGTACTTATAGAATTTGCCAACGTTTCAATAGAAGCATCATAACCATTTTACCAGCTAGGGTTGGCTGGGAAAAAAGATTCATTCTAAAAAAAAAAAAAATCACGAAACATCCGTCATGAAATTAGTCAATCCTTACCAATGATATCAGTGATCCGATATCTACTCTCGCCCTCGTCATCGATCAGCTGTGTCTTGACGGAGCCGAGAGGGCCGAGCCGCGAGTACGCCTCAGGGCTGAGGTAGAGGTACTTGAAGCCGCGCTCGGGCCGCTCTGCGTCCAGCCACGCCACGTTGAACTCGCACTTCACTTCCTCCGCCACGCCAATTCGGGCACCAGAGTTCACGCTTATGTATACCTATAGGGTACATATGATGGACTATTGTAACATATGCTTTAAAACGTATGTTTCTTGTATTTCAAGACCTTGATAATGCTACTTACCGTGAGTACTCGCCTCATAGTAATCTATATTATAGCTACGAATAGTAATAATAGAAATAAGTTACCATTATTCAAAAACTATACAACGACTACACAGGATGCTATACGCCTCAAATGCTCTATACAAATAAAAATTAACGGGCAAGTCAAAATAGTGCACCGCAATTAATTTACCAAATTACGTCATATCAAGTCGAGGTAAATAAACATAAGGTCAAACGGTATAATGTGTTATCAGAAAAAAATCACCGCAGATACTGGATTTGGTACGTTATGTAGTCTATGCGTTAATGTAAAACACAAAGTTTCAATTATTACAATTTAATGATCAATTTATTACTACAAAAACTCACCCTAGGTATCTTCAAGTGTCGAGCGTATTCAGAAGCCTTATAATACACCCAGTCCTCTTGCGGTCCGAACGACCCCATGTAGTGCGTCAAGTCGTTCGCTATCAGCACGATGTCTCGACCATCCGGGCACTCCGGCGTGTACAGGGTAATACGCCAGGCTACCATGCCCACCTGTGGGCATATAATGAGCTCAAATTTCAAACCGCGCTTACTTTTACTTTAGGTAGTCTACTTAGTTAAATCCTGTATTTGCGATGCACAGAAAAAAAATGTAGTTGTGCTGTGGCTTGTGAACTTAGGTTTAAAGTTGCTCAAACTGGCCCAAGCTATCCCATTGCAAATTTGCATATTATGAATAAAAGGATTTAATGGCCCAACTCATTATCGAACCACCCCCAATTATCGAAAAATTCTATAGCAACAGCCCAAAAAAGATTAGCAAGTGCTATCTAATAATAACATCTGGAACCAATGGCTTAACGTGTCCTATGAAGCACGGAAGACAAATGGATATGCGAATTCCATAAACTTACTATGACGTAAGGAAAAAGATGAAATAATAATATTGACAATGTTTATAGTGAGTCATACCGTATTCTGCCCCGGCAGCCTGGTCATTTCCACCACCCGCCGCTCTCCCTCAGTCTCCACCACCAACTCGACCAACGACATCACGTTATCCGGCGGTGGACCTGGACAACAAATAATTGATAAATAGAACAGAACATATGGGAATAAAAAACATTGAAAATTATTTTTTTAAAGAGATTCTATTAATGTAACAATTTTTAAACAGATAAACAAGAATATCCGGATTCTGTAATCACCGATCTATGTAAGTCTGCTTAAGGTTCTTAATTATATTATTTACGATTAATTGTTTAACCGACTTCATAAAAAAGAGATTCTTGATTCATTTCTTCCTCCTGGTTGTATCGATTTAGGCGACATCTGACGAGTAGTTTTTCAATTATCAATAAAAATGCGCACTTTATTATGTCATTTAACTTACTTTATTATTAATTAATTGACTTGGAAGATATTGACGAAGTTATCATAATTAATTATTGTTTGTCGTTTTAAGTCGGTTTTTTTTTAAATAAGGAATATTTACACCACAGGCTATCAACGCATCATCCACGACCATTTTTCTCCGACCCAATGGTAAAATAAATAAAAAACATATTTGATAGAAGTTGAAAATAATTAATAATAAACCTTTTTTTAAATTCTATAAATCAGTGCTTGTCCGCGTTGATCCTGCTAGATAGTAAGCAGCGATGCAGTCTTAGATAGTAAAGCGCACTAATTTAGCAAAAGCCTATTCACTCTTGA
The DNA here is from genome assembly GCA_018249125.1 of Asbolis capucinus. Taxonomy (NCBI): domain Eukaryota; kingdom Metazoa; phylum Arthropoda; class Insecta; order Lepidoptera; family Hesperiidae; genus Asbolis; species Asbolis capucinus. Next base: position 20,018 of record DWJZ01001861.1, read on the forward strand.
ATTGAAATAGAAAGGAAACACCGACGCGGACAACGTATTTCAAGCCTTCGTGGCGCGTATGAAAAAGGAAGACGCAAAGCACGATGTTCGTATCGATGGAATTTCCAGGGCGGGGATGGATACTCGCCGCGCGTCGGCTAGTTTGATGATAAAGGGGAAGGAGGAAGTATGTTATGGAATTATTACATACCATCGATGCTGCCCTCGTCTATATAGTCTCGCCAACGTTTCTCCACACACTGCCGGAACATATCCGGGATGTCATATACGTACGTCGTCCCTTGGGATGTTGCCTAACAATAAAGAATATTTTTTATTGTTATGATATGTTATTGTTCACTAATGTTACTTACTACCAAGAACTATTTAGAATTCAGCATATTAAAAAAAATATTAACATGAACCCATCTGTATCTGTCAATTTACACGTTTTTACGTACACCAGCCAATTTTTTTTTTTCGAAACGGGAATGCTAGTAGTATTATAAATATAAAAGTTTTTGAGAATGGATAAAATATATGAATGGATGTTTGTTAATTCTTAACGCAAAAACTACTGAGAGGATCTCAATGAAATTTGGCACAGGGATAGATAACGGTCTGAAATAACACATAGGCTAATTTTTATCAACATACGAAGCAGATGTATAAGTGGTAATCACCAAGAATCTCTTCTGCTGTAAGTAATCCTTCGTGACATAGGGGGTTGAAATCGGCAGTCCATGCATTGGCCCCTGCTTCGGTCCATATGATTGGAACATTATCTGAAACAACGTGACCATGTTATAACAGACATAAGTTATTTCAAATCTACTACCATATTATCATACACAATCAAACAGTAGGTTGTCAATCAAACAGTAGTTTATCAATCAAAGAGTACTTATTCAATCAAACAGTAGTTTTCCAATCAAACAACTCAGTGTCAGATGAGCCACATCCTTTTTCATAAAAAGTTCAACAAAAGGGAACACAACACATCAATTCAAAAATAGTTCTATTATTAAATACAGTTATAATTATGAATAATAATCAAACCTATATATTGCAAATCTGAATTAAACCATACAACATAAATATATATGGTTTAATTCAGAAATGATTTAAAATTAAACCTTACTCCAAATAGAATAGAGTCCAGTCAAACTCACCACCCCAGTCCTAGGATCGGAGACCTCCTCATAAGTGTATACATCCAGTGAATATCCGGACCCGTTAGACAGACATAATCTTACGTTCTTTCTCGGTGCGCCGGGACCTAGAACCAGGTAAATTATTTAAAAATTATTTACAAATAGTATACCTGATGATATTCTATTATATAGAATATAAAAAAATATGTATTTGATTTGTGAACCTAGAAAGCGGTATGTATGAAAGTATGAAATTTTGTATACAGTCTTTATAACGCAAAAAGTCAAAAAAAGAAAAACAAAAAAATTAAGAGATTGGGGAGGAGAGAATAG
>DWJZ01001862.1:0-21478 GCA_018249125.1 Asbolis capucinus
TATCTAGAAGTGCAAAACTTTTAGTGTGCCCCATGTAGTACTTAGCTGTAATTAAATATTATAATTGTAATGAATTTTTTAATATTATTACTGCGCATCGCATTCGTTTTCATGAAATAAATAGATGAACTGAGGCCCTGGGTTCGAATCCTGCACGCACTTCCATTTATGTTCGCGTAAAAGACAATTTGTTTCATGAATGAGACTTGTGCTGCTGAGAGTGCCCAACAAAGTTGTCGAAGGTATGTGGATCTAGCAATCTCCCCATGATCAGTGTAAAGGACTTCGGCCTGCACTCCTCAAATTGTGAGTGGAGACCGGAAGTGGTGATGGGAGAGTTATGGGTTGCAGCTGTAGTGAGTGTTGTTCAGCGCACTCCCTCGCGACGTCTGCTGTGGCACCAGACCTGTTCTGAGTCAGCGTGTTACTGATGTTCTCATACTCATAAGGGATGATGACCAATGACCTTATATACTTAGAAATTGTTTTGAAAACATGATTTTTTTTGTAACGTCTCAACATTTTGCCTGCCTTACCAGGATATACAATTAAGCAACCATTATTACAGCAGCTGGGATTTTCCTGATAAAAGAATCGATGAATCAAGGTTTAATGTTCGTGGAAATACGCTTTTATTTAGCAAATATTAGTATTAAATTATATTAGTGGTGCTATCTGTTTTCCTAAGTTCATTAAAGCTGGTGTCGGGGCTAGCAGACTGCTGGTCCAGTATCTCAGTAACGAAGCGAGATAGTGGATCTTAATCTATTGATTTTATGTTTCACTGACCCAGCAGGTTGTCCTGCATTTTGTAAATGTAGCCAATTTCAAGCTATTTTTAGTAAACACTCGTCTCAATGACAAACGTTTCCTATAAAACATTTCAATCTCGTCAATAGTTTGACTGATTCCTCAGTACTCCATATCGGGTACTGTACTCCGAATGTCAAAGAAGGTAAACATCAAGTTTCTAATAGTAGTATTTTGGGCTGTCGTTGATATGCCGGTCAGTCATTAAGTCAGTTTTCCTTTGTATATCCATCCATCCATCGGCGTTTAGAAGTCCATTGTTGGACAAAAGCCGCCCCTTATATATATATTTACAATCATTACATAAGTCTTCGGCATAATATGTACGTATACATATCGATAACATTTATAACATATAATAGGCTTTTACTAAGATTACGTCACCACTTACCATCAGGTGGATTGTAGTCAAGCGCTAGCCTATTGAATGTAACAAATGAATTGCACAACATTAGCTGCTTCACGTCATTTTGGATGTGTTCCTGTACAATGTAATAACATGAAATCATTGTGATTATAATAAAAATCTTTGAAAATATTATGTAATGAATGTTCATTATAAGAAACACGCAGTACATTTTCTAAACATCGTTAAAGCTTGTTTATTAATGGTGTTTATTGTAAAAGTTGAAGATTCTTACTGACTGGTGGCCTTGAGATCAATGTGCACGTTTAACAACCGTTCAACGTAAACATTATCAACGTATTCATGTACAATTTAAATTAGTCTTTGCTTAGTGATGTTTTCTTTCTGCACTTGGTTATTTTCGTGTTATTTGTTACATATATTTGAGTTGGGTGGCTATATACCAAGTTATGTTTTACTTTAATGGTGTTGTCATGGTTTAGACTAGATGCTAGTTCATCAGCCAATAATCAATTATGATATTACCGATTACAAGCCTTCAATAATTAAGTGTAAAATCCAATTCTGTAAATATTAATCGCAAACATGAAGTGCAACAAATTGTCTCGTCATTATGAAGATGTTTTATGTTAAAACGATTTAAATAAGAAGCCATTAGAGTCGGCAGCAAAAGACTAAGCTCGTTAAAAGGTTTCCTCTTTACGACTTCCGGTGTTTAGTGCCGGTGTAGTATGACGGCCAGTACTGCTCCGGTGCTCCAGCGACGGTTAATGTAAGGAATGGTGCTTACACTAATAAATCATTCCCTTATTCATATTATAAACACTTAAATTACTCTATTTTATTCTATCTATGCGTTATGTTTCTCAAAATATAATATAATGACAAAAAGTTAATAAGAAACATAAAACAAAACAAGGAAAAATTTAATCCCAAAAATGCTAGACGTAGTTAAAACTACAGAACAACTATTAACTTTCAAGTAAATAGGGAGGTAGGTAGGGAGGTAAATAATAAAACAAAAATATTAAAAGAAGAATAAATTCAAAACTGTTCTTCAGATATTGCTTTAAATTAATTAGAACCATCTGTCACGCATCAGCCTTCGATAAAAAAAGACTTATCAAAATCGGTCTACTCAGTAAAAAGTTCTGTGGTAACATATAAAAAGAAGCAGAAAAAGTACACATGAATTGAGAATCTTCGCCAGTTAAAAAATTGTATTAATCAAAAAGGAGTTTGGCAAAATTTTGCCGAATTTTTATGACTATGAACAGACACAAGTCAGGTTTAAAAGAAATTTGTCAAATCTGTATAATTAATCAGTTATAATCTTCGAGATGTTCAAGATATTTAAAAAAATATTCATCATCAGTCTTTGGATGTCCACAGCTGGGTAAGGCCTCTCCTTATTTGCCCCTGTGACCGGTCCTGAGACCTATGAAACCAGCGGATGCCCGCTTGTTCTTCTTCAGATCGTCAGTCCACCTGGTCGGGGGGTGCCCTGTGCTGGTTTTTTCAAGACGTAGTCTCCATTCGAGGACCTTTTTTCCCCAATGGTTATCCGTTCTCCGAACTATGCGGCTGCCCATTGCCACTTTAACCTACTAATCCCTTGAACTAGTATGTCGGTCACTGTTGTTATTCTACGAATACCAACATTTCTGACTCGATCTCGCAGAGAAATACCGAGTATAGCCCTCTTCATCGACCGCTGTTTTACCTTAAGCCTGTGTATCAGGCCAATAGTGAAGCACTACGTCTCGAATTCTTCGGATTCTTCTTTATAATCGGCCGTAGTGTATGTATATGGTCTAAGATACTGTAGCCTTTGCGGAATCCTGCTTGTTCAGGATCAAGTCGACAAGTCTGCATGATAGTGAGGACCCTTGAGAACGTAAACGTGGCTCAGAAGTGCAATACACCTATAATTCTTCAAAAGAGGTTTATCGCCCTTTTTGCAGAACATTGTCACCATATTTTTGCTCCAGAGAGTAGAGACTGACATGCGTGATATCTTCCACAGTTCCGGGTTAGTTTCGCTCGCTTGTATTTCTTCTTATTGGGAACGGGAGCATGAGAGGAGGCATACAACCAACCCTAGTACCTCTCATTTTTCCTAAGACCTTTGGTTTTTGACGACGGTGTGGAAGTCGGTCTTCACCCTCGTAAGCTGACTCTGCCCAATATCCAGATCCCCGGTGAAAACTTTGCCGCCATTTTTTCGCTGAATTGTGTTTCTATAGCGATTTGCGTTATGTAACCACAAATCACCTGTGCAGGGAGATCTGTTTATTGAACCGTATATATTTTGCCATGGAGGTTGAGAATTGCACACATACATACATAGTTCTCATCTATGGCTCATTAAGGCGAGAGTATGTTTTAAGAGAATTTGAGACTTACCAATGGGGTAGGTCTTAAAATACTTCGAGCCTACCTCACCGACAGTCCTAACCATACTGGAGTTTAACTTCCAGGCTCGCAAAAAAACTGTACAGTTCGAGCTAAAAGGTCTTAGAGACTTGAATTTGGACAGGCGGAGCGTAGACTTCAGTGGGCGTGAACGCTCAAGCTTAATGTCGATATTCAATGTGTCTCTCACAAGACGGTGAGCGCTTTCGGTTTTGAACCTGATGATCACAGATACATACATTATTGTATATGTTCCGTTTGTCAGCCATAATGAAGACTATTTCGCTTTTGGTCGGACCATCTGGGCTTATTCAAGTCCAATTGCGCTGTCGCTTTTTCCTGAACAATGAGTTCAACATATAGAAGTCCTCCATCTCCAGGAAATTAGTAAGCAAGTGTCCTCGGTGGTTCGTCTCGTAGAATTCCGAAGGAACCCACTCTCAACTCGTCGCTATTTCGCGTATATAGTGTCGCGTTGAAGTCCCTTATCATAACTGCGAAATGAACTTTTGAGAGACTACTGGTGACCTCATACATAACCTCAACTTCATCATCGGGAGGTGTCGAAGTCGGCGCGTATACTTTCAGCAAATAACGTTTTGATATTGTGAGTATAAGGTACGCTACACTTGCCGACATGCTCCCAATTTGCACAATGTTGTTAACGAGGAACTCGTGGACGAGCTCCAGCTCTTTTACCTTATCATAGGGCCTCAGTATCCTAGCGTTGTATGTTGCTAGATGCAGAACTCGATTATGGCATCCCGATCTCTGGCGGAGATTCTTAGCACCCCCTGCTTCACCGTTGCTGTGGCCACTAGCATAGCCAAGGATAGTGGAGCTGCCGGGACTTTGTAGCGGCTTTCATAGGAGGCTTAGCCGATTAGCCACCGCGCTTGACTAATGCGTGTTGGTGACTGCAGTAGATGTTAATCGTTCGCAAGAGAGTGCTGCTGCCTGCTCCTTGGTGTATCTTATCTGTCGCCTTTTACGACATCTCAGGTAAAGATAGGAGTGGCGCTATGCTTCTTACAGTAAGGGAGCCTAGGGAATTTTGGGATTTATTAAAGCGCTGTAGATTAATAATAATAATTAATATTAACAATTTGACAGTGACGTAAAGAAGGGGGAAGGGCTACATTGTTAAAAAAAATCCGGACATTCTCGAGCGTGGCAATTGTTTTTTATTACTTTGAAGAATAATTCATTCATTATCAATTGTAATTCCAGAACTTTCAATCCAGTTTTTTTAATTTTCAACCCTCACGTACGACCACACCATCATGGAAACGATCAGATTAATATTTGCACATTTTTTAAATACACACATGAATGTTGTCTATGTCTGCCGCGCTCCAGTATGACCATGCAACTGTTTTTCCTTACGGTTTTGAAAAGCCGAAAAAGGAAAAGATATTTTTTTTATTATTATAATCGAAGCTTCGCAAACCAATACGTCTGTATGGCGCTCTAAGAGTAAATTTCGATTAAGCATCGTGGGCTCCCCTCGTATTAAGTGGGCCCGGCACCACACCGGGTAAATATTTATCAATCAAAAAAGTTAAAACTTATTTTCCGGCCAAGGCATATTTTTCGCAAATGCGAAATGCTATAACATTTATAAATTAGCTTAAAATAGTTACGTGTTATTTACGCCTTGCATTTATATGAAAGAAACAATTACAGTCCGTTCAATTTTAATTTGCTTGAATATTTCCGTATAAAATATATTTCAAATGAATATAAAGCAATGTGATCAACAAACTTGTTGTGGCACGTTATGAACAATAGTCCAGTATTTGTACTTTTCAATGTTTTATGATAAAACAGCAGATACAAATACAATGTATGTACTCGTAATATCAGGGATACATAAAACAATGTAGAAGACCCACCACCAACGAGTGTTTAATACCACTGCCATCAAATACCGTTGCAATTTAATTGATTCCCGCCGACTGTGCATTCTAAAATAACTGTTTGTACGCAGTATTCATGAACACAGACACGTGGATGCAGCCACATCATCACCTTGAAGTGTATATTTTCACCCCTTTAACTTTCTTCTCCGCAGTTTGCAAGTATGTTAGTAGAAGCTACAATGAAAGCATACTTGTATTATAGATATGTTACATTTTGTTGACCGGGCGTGATTGTGTGTGGCGCTTTGCCAATGGCCTTTGTATTTATTTACTTTATTAAAAAAATTAAAAATGTAAGGGTTTTTGAAAATATGAAGTACAGGTTGAATGTTTTCCACAGACGTTGTCTATATAGGAGATTAGCCTTTCTTGCAATACTTAAACTTATGCGATACTTAAGCTTTTCACGTAAATATAAACTGTCTGGGCTAATGTACGTTAGCATAAGAAGGGAATTTTAGAAGTTCATAACTTAAGGGGGTAAAAAAAGTTTTAAAGTCCCATATTTCAAAGCTAACGTAATGTAAGCTGTATTATTTAGATTGATAAATAAGCAGAAAATACAAGAATTATTTTTGTTTGGAAAATCAACTTCAACCAACTTAAAAAACATAAAAGTTGGCTTGAAGATCCGCTTAATGTGAAAGCAAGTTCTATGAAATTTTGTATATGTTTTATGATCTAGCGCAAAAACTGTCATCAATATACCCCAGGAGGAGTTAGTACGTGGCGACAGTGTATTTGAAATTATGTATTGTGAACATACACTGGTTGGGCTTGGCTAATGGCGTAAACGAGTAAGGAAAAGAGGAATTGGATAGTTCATAAATTTTCATTAAAGGTTATTAAAATATGTCGCATCACGCTGTATGACAAATTAATTGTAAATATTGGAGCACCTTTAGTAGGAAACGAGCATCTACGTACAGTCGATGATTCAGAACATCTGATGGAACACTAAGGGATTGGTCGAAATTAAAGGATATTTAAATGATTCCTAGTTCTTCATATCATGAGTATTTACTAAAAATAATGATTAATTTCTGTGCATGGAAAATATTTGTAAATATATATTGTAACTGATGCCATACAAAAAATCAATTTATTTGACGGCCTGTCTACATGTATGTTTCAGTAAAATACCTCAATACCGAGAACATATCGGCGTATGATAATTTTAACAATTCTGTATAGCAAACAACTTCATGTTTTAGGAACATGAAGATAAGATATCAGTGTTACGATTGAAAAACTAAATATATAATTAAATTCTACTATATTAGGAAATAATGTAGTGTAAAGTGACAGTTCATTAAACTGTCAAAATATAGAAGCTGTTTGAAAATTGAACAGGAAATCATTGTAATAATTTAATAAGTAACAAGGACTTTAAACATTGCTATAACACGAGTACCGCTTTCATAACTAAAGCGCAAATTAAGCCTTTTCACTTTAGATTTAAAGACATTTACATTGTAATCGAACGGGAATTTGCCATCAGGAAACCTACGTAAGAGGTATGTATGCACGTTGATGATTTAGACGTATGTATTTATAAAGAAAGTGTTTTTAGTGTTCCTTCGCCGAGTGCATAAACCGAAAATGTATGAAGAATATAATATGTAAACGTGTTCAATCATAATTGTTTCCATATTTCCCCAAAATCTGAATGTAATTACCAGGAGCTATGGAGCGGTAGGTCCAGCAGCGTGTTGAGCAAGATGGACTCCGCGTCTGGTATTAGTTTATTAATGACTGTGCGTTACACCAAGTTTTAATTGGCGTGAATGACACTATTTCGTGATTTATCTCGTCCGCTCAGTATCTCTCGGTATATTGCAAATTTTAGTACAATAATAATGTTGAATAACGTTGTATTTTTGGATAGCTTCAACTAATCTTGACAGTAAAACTCGTACCTCTGATATATCCATATTATCCATGTTGCAGACTTATTATAGCCTGTTATGTGGAGGAAATATTTTCTTATTATTGAAAGCATCTAAGTAAAATATAGGTATTAAAGAATGAACATACTTGATGGAATATAATTAATAATTTATTCGAGACACATTCTCGTCTCATACTGGCCAAGTTTTTATGCTTAGTTGAACCGAATACATTGTAGATACAAACCCGAGGCTTAGATTTGATAAATTAAAATGAATAAGGATTCTGCTGCCGCTGCCGTCATAGTCTAGAACGAACTATTAAATCAGCCGGTGGGCCACAGTAAGCATCCAACAGTCATGGACCAAAATCGAATGTCTCGGGCGGCCTGCGCGCGCAGCCCGGCCGCCCCCCGCCGGCCCCCTCGCCGCTCAGAACGTCCATTGATGATCTCCTTAATCTCAATACATATCGCTAACATTATTTGGGCACGTCCTTCTCGACGTGCAAATTATAGATCGGTCGAGGCTGTAGATGCGTTACGTGAAATAATCTTGATAGGTTTACGAATATAGATAGAGTCGTTGTAATAGAGTATCGGGCGCTGGCTGGCGGTCTCGTTCGTTAGGTTTGGGCGTCGCTGCGTCTCGGCTTTCGGCGGTCGCGCGGGCGGTCGTGCGGGCGGTCGCGCGGGCGGTCGCGCGGGCGGTGCGCGGCGCGGCCGGCGACAGTGCGCCACGCACGCTGGCGACCCAGTCCGCTCTGACGTTTACCCGAGCCGCCGGTGTCACCCGTGGCCGGTTCTAGCGCCGTGTCGCCGTATCGCCGTATCGCATATCTAATTCTGCGCACTTTGATATAACAGAGTTACTGCTAGTGGCCGGGTCGGGTCGCGGCCGGCGTGGGTGGTAGGCCAGTGGTAGGTCGATCGTGACGGCGCGGCCTCAGCTCCCGACAGCTGCTGGTGTTTACACGCCGCGCCTGCACCGCCCGCCCTGTGCGCTCGCTCGCTCGCTCGCTCGCTGCAACTCGCTTCCCTCATATTCTATTCGGAGCTGTGAATTTTTAACATTTCGAACGAGCGGCGATAGAGGTATATTAATGCTTATTCAGCCCGACTCTCCCCAGAGAGCACGGCCGTAGCACGCATAATCTAGTGTCACGAACGTTCAGAGCATTCGCATCGAAACCGAATTGTCATAGATCATCCGAGTGATATCACAGCACCGTAAATATGGGTGCGAAAGAAAGCGTGGAGGCAGCTAAATTTACTGCGCAAAATTGGAACAACTTCGAGGTTCGTAACATCCTTATAATTTGCACATGGAGTGTTTGTATCCCCTTCCTCTCGTCATGTCTGTTTTGTGGACATTTTACGCCCTTAAACCTAAAATATAAATTGGAACTATCTAAACTAAATTAAAAATTTATGCACAGTAACAATATGATATCTGACGTATGCATGCTCACACATTCTTAAATAATCTGTTAAATAACTATTCTATATTAATAATGGATCGTTTATAAAATGGTAGGTGTTTCAGATTTCATCATAGTCTTCTCAGTTACGTGAATTGTAATTATAGACAGGTTAATGTTTGATTAGTTGATGTGTGATCAAGGTGTTTGTTCTATCCGAGTAGGTAGCGGTCAGTTAAGTCGTGACTTTAGAACATCATAGTAACCTGAATTAGGTCCGTACATTAGAAGTACGCACTAGCGAGCACAGTTAGTTTAAGAGTGAACATTTTAAAAGCAAATGCCCCCGACACTCCGTGGAGACCGATGTCACGAAGTGTAGCACGGCCGTAGTAGGATTGGGCAGTGTAATGCACGACAAGCGGGGCTGACCCACATTACATCTCTATAGATTACTCTATCATGACTGAACATCGACGAGATCGAAATGCGCCTCTTGAATTTTAATTACAATTTGATAGCATAGCCTTAGACGCCGCTCAAAATCAATAGCTATTAAGTGATAGCTAACCGTGCGGCACTTTGTATGTGATGCTTTTATAACAAAAAAAAAAGATATTTTCATTAAAATCTTCAAATAATAGGGAGTTAAAATTGATGCTGGTACGTTAGTTATTTACATAGAATTTGGAAGCGACAAGCTAGTGCAGCAATAGTCACACCTATAGTTAGCTAGTGAGGCTTCCACGACACGAACGGAGCCAATGTTGGTATTCTGGACTTTACCGACCAGGTTTACTTTACCGAATCTCGAACAGTAGACAAGCCTACAGTCATGAATATTCATGGATGCCATTGAGCAATAAACGAGTATAATGATGACAATAACATCTTAATATTTGATACGTAACAAACAGTAACGAGACAATACTCGTAGCAGGTAGCTTGTTGAGTAGAAACAAGAGACGCGAGAATGAGACGCAGTATGTATGAGTGCACACAAATCGGTGAAGCATGGGAATTAACCAAGTAGCATTGACAAATAATTACATTTTACGCGTGAATGAATAATTTGCGTAAAGTTTACGTAATTTACGATCCTGTGTGCAGGTGTGCTTCTAACACGGAGCTTGTAGTTACACGTACCTACCTACTCTGAGTGTGGCACGTCCAAATAGTATGAACACTTAAATAAATAAAGAGCTGTTTATATTTAATATTAACATTGAACCTACATCCGAGGCCATGCATGTCCACTTCATTTGACATTCATAATTACACTAACATTAACTTGTCTCTGTGTGCTCTTAATGTATTTTTATTATGCTTTAACTAAATGGTCGGAAGTCTACACACCGCTGAATCCTCAAGCCACAACCTGCTTGTACTAACAACGTCGGAATGACGTTTAATTTAAGAACAGATTAACATGATTGTTAATTTGATGTAGTTAGTTTTTAATTCGCTATGAATATTACTCCAGTGTTAATCCCCAACAAAACAAATGAACCTGCAGCCGTGGCTTATTACAACTGGAATTTAATTAAACTTAATGACTAATATAATGTTATTTAAACATAATAAGGGAGTGGTGCGTAGATTTTCTGTCCGTGCATGTGTTTTTATTTCCATGGTGAGCATACTAGTTAAATTAAGACGAAATTAATTTCAGTAACCATCCTTAAATAAACTATGGGTTTTGTTGATGTACACGTCTCTGTATATTGTTGAACATGTAACACTGTGAATTGTTAAAAATCTTCACAAGTTTCTGTGGCTAATAGCAAATATACTTTATAAAGCGTTGTGCGTGTTGGAAGTCTAGTTGTTGATGTTGGTTGTTGTGACTTCTATGACATAATCTCGAGTGTAACTTTATAACTATTGGTAGCAACAACCAATCTGCTCCTTGCTGTCCAACAAATCTCAATGCGCATGGCAACTGTCAACAGGAACCAAATTAAATATGAAAATAAACTCTCTGTTTACTGAAAATAAGTAAGATAAAGTAAATAAGGAAACAGAGATAGCAGTCATGGGTAGACAGGTTGTCGACACCGGTGAGCAGTGGTGTAGCTAACTGTAGCGTGGGCAAAGTGGGACCCTAAAGGGGCTACGCAATTCCGCTTACTCCACACATGGCTAACATTTGATCAATTTTATTTCAGACTTATTAAGCAGATCTTGGGCATAAATGAAACGCCTAGTCCTTCATCATTAGCTCTTGGGAACGTATGAAATCTGTCTTTCATTTCCAAGATCTATGTAACAAATGTGATGGAACGAAATAGTCTGCGTGGTATAGTGTTGGGTGAAGATGCATCTGCACACACCGCGTGATGCACGCATCGCCCGCTACGCCACTGCTGGTCAGTAGGAGTTAGTAGTGTGCAGTTTAATAGAATGAAGGCTCGATGTTTCCAGCATGGCGTGAAGCACTTCAGACACGGCACGCAGCGCTCGCAGAGCCTCAACCGCGGACACTCCCTGTCGCGCTCCGATGGCACCTGGTGACATCACGGGACCGCGGGTAAATACGCAACTACCCTCAACAACAATCCTTTTAACTTAAAGTCAATCATTTATTGCTCGGACCTAACGTCTTCTCATTCACTCATTTTGTAGCCAATACGTGTGGTATGTAATAAAATGTATTGAATTAAATAGTTCTATAAAACGGCGAATACAATTAAATTTCATAACTTATTTAAAAGTCTGTACTAGGTCTCATGGCCCATAATGCCCATGTCTAGTGTAGACAATACGTGACTAGCATATGATCGGTTTGTTAACTAAATATAATTCTTGACCTACCTAAGGTTAGGTAAGTGAGAAAAAAGACAGAGGAAACTCCTGGTATTCTTTTTATTGACTGAATATAAGAAAATTACAGTGTGACTTGGGATTTAGCGGTAAGATATCTCTAAATACCTAAATTGTACTAAAAACCTAAGAAAAGCTTTTAGTTTATGATAAATAATGTCGCACATATCGAGGAAAGGACTGTCCGTTCTTGTGTAGTACGACGAGGTTGTATTTTGGACATAGAAATTAAGATTCTCATTTTCATTTTGAACTAACTCTGTTAGTTAGTCATATAATTTGTCCCATATAATTACAGATATAACCAAAACATTGGTAACAATATATGTAAGCATTTAAATATGGTGGTGCACGTACATAGATAAGACGTGAGGCGCAGGCCGTGTCAGGCCGTGTCAGGCCGTGTCAGGCCGTGTCAGGCCGTGTCAGGCCATGTCAGGCCGTGTCAGGCCGTGTCAGGCCGTGTCAGGCCGTGTCAGGCCGTGTCAGGCCGTGTCAGGCCGTTCGCAATCTATACATCTATCCTTTAAATTTTAAGATTTTTTAAATTAAAAACTATCCATAAATCTAAAGCCCCCGCCCCCATTTGTGGGCCGACAAGCAAACATAAACAAATCCCCACTTTATAAGCATCGGAAGGATCAGTAATTGTTTTTGTACATTTTACCCTAAAATTATGTCATAGCATTATTACATACACTAATGTCAAATTATAGCTGTGTTATTGTTAGGAACCTGCGCCCATAGACAGATAAACAGATATGTATATTGTCGTCTAAAGGTATTTGTTTTCTATTTATTGAATTTACTGAGTAATCGAGTCACATAAAAAACCTTCTCTTTAAGAATCGGTTAAAATAATAAACATATACATTAGTCAAAGAAAACTAAATGTAGCCTGATATCTGATGGCCTACAAAATGATAACAGCTAGCTAGCAGAAGCTACAAGACGGATGAAAGATTGCGTATGGTAATGGGATGAAGAGAACAGACAGAGCAGCAGAGCAGATGAGATTAGCGGCGGATCAGTAGCCGGCGGCGTCGAGAGTGAACGGTGATGAAACCAGTTTAAGGCTAATCCTAGCGGATAACACCTTTGTGCTAATTATTTCATTTCAATACAATTCACTATACTATATCACCTTCAAACATTTAGTTCTACATGCGTCTACCTATACGTATAACGTTTGGATATTTTAATACGTATCTACTAGGTACAAGGATGTTTCGAATAATACATAAATATATTTTTAGTTTACATTTAACAGAGATGGTGTTTAAGAATGGTGTATTGAAAGATGACAGTCAAAGATGAGAATTTACAATAAGCAAATACTGAAACTGTCGAATTGAGAGTCATTAACAGCTAATAAGAGATATTTCTAATACATGTATGTATTTAGGCCATGTTCATATGAAGCGTGAACTCAATTATAATCTGTTTAGACATATTTTAAGCCAACAAAACGCCCATCACACTGTGAACGAATCATCTGGTTATCAACAAAGTAAAAGTGTTCAGGAACAATAAAAGGTATTGTTATTGGTGCTCTGGTATATGGCAATAGAAAATACTTGGTTTATTTTAAATTTAATTTGACGGAAATTAAGCATAAAAGCCCTCATAAAAGTCATTAACAGGTTATTCTCTTCGCTATGTATGTATGTACACTATATATTATAAAAATGAAGCGCTTATATTATTGTTTGAACTATTGTTTCGAATTGAAAAAATATTTTTAAGTTGGAGAGTCCATTTATCTAGGAAGTTTATAGGATAGTTTTTAGTAGTAGTAGTTAATTAAGTGAAAGTCATCTCATCATAAGAACATCGAGCTGACTTAATGAGAGTTAAACAATCACATGGATTGTAAGTTGAAATTATTACAATATACGCATACCTATTGGGCTTAGTCCGGCGAATCATAGGTAAGAGTAAATAATTGATATGTAACAGGAACGCTTGCCGGGTCAGCCAGTATACTATAAATGATTGAGAATGTTGTCATTCCACAGGCAGCATAGTTCAGTGCGCCGAGTGCGGAACACGCACGATGGGCAACAAGCTCTCGTCGTGCTCCTGCGCGCCCATCATCCGCAAGGCGTACCGCTATGAAGACAGCCCGTGGCAGAACGCGAGACGACGCGACGGACATCTCCTGAGGTAACCTTTCTACAAGCTAATGACATTAGCCGATGCCAATGCTAGCTGATCGTCAACGCTGCACTACACAACGCCAACGCTCCTTCTCGAACCCCGAGCTTAAACACAGCAACTACGGTGCTGTGGCTAACGGTGGGTAAGGGGAAAGACTGGCTAACTAGTCAGAAGGGCAAAATATGGTATAATACCACTAAAATGTTTAATATCTACCGAGCAGCTGATTTTTGTCACCTCTCACCACACCCTGGTCTGCCATTATTGGTTTTCGGATATCATTCTTAGACACTTCAATATAACACAATCCAATCTACATACTGCTCTGGCCATTAGCAAAATTCTTCCTACGCTTAATCACTGTAGTATACATATGTATATTACTAGACAGATCACACTATTCTGTTAAAATATTGTGGCAGCTGGTAGCTTACCAAATGGAGGATAATCTATGGATAGAATATTTAAAGCGTCATTATTATGCCATGAAACATTTAGTGGTAAATGCAAGATGGATTTGGACGAAGTCAACATTATTGAAATGCTATATAAAAGTTATTTCTAGTTAATTAGTACACAAACCGAATTAAAAAAAAATTATATTAAAGAATGAGTTCAGGCGTATATTCAGCTGAATCCTGACAATAGTCCTATAGCCCAGTTATAAAAGAAATGTCATGCCATTTTAGGATCTTACTGTGTAGTAAAATCCCGGAATAGGGTTCAAGTATCAGAAAAAAGGGCACAAGACGCTTGCCCACCAGGTGCACTTTGTCCTGATGAAGGCAGACTGGAATCGAAGGGCTCAGGATTAGTCAGAGATATAAAACCAGTGAAGGCCTTTGCTCAACTGTGGACATCCAAAAACCTGTATGAATGCATCAACAATTATGTGACTCGATACCTATTTAAAAATTTTCATTGAATCTAAGTCCCAATTGAAACCCTATTCAGACGTACCTACACCAGATATCAATGAAAACTACGTGGGAAGAGATATTTGCATGTACACACGAGCCCTCAGTACTTAAAATAGCACAACAGCGCATGGCTCACTGAATACTGTGAGGGATGTGAATTCGTCTATTAAATTATCAACATGAATTACTACACTAAACTGAATTAAGTTTTCAGTATATCTTTAGCTTTATCTTGGAATGGCAATAGTTCGTGGTCGGAAATTGTATACATAGTGTTAAACGATGCCTCTATTTCTGTTTGCATATTTCAACATTAAGTCTTTCAGCTTCAACATAGGTTTTGAAGTATTCTTCACTGTTATATACAGAATTTCTTTGATATGGCTTAGCCACTATATGTATGTATGTCTGGATAAAATATACGCAGGGATTATAGGAAACTAAACCAATGTTATCAAATCATAGTAAAAAATGTTTGCGCTTTAGGGCCATTTAATTTGTTAGCGCCTGAGGAACTGTTGTACTTAAATCATTTTTTATAACTTTTGACCCCAGTGGCTTACGATGCTAAATAAAAATTTGTAATTTACTCAATAAAAGCCGATGAGATATGAGTTGTGTCAAAGAAATAATAATAAGGATTTAGATTTCATAGAATAAGATTTTCGTAGGTTAGTAAAAAGCACGCCGTGCGGTCTATTTTATTTAGTTGATAGAATTAAAACTAGGTGGCAGTACTAACTACTATACACAAAAATAAGCTGGAAATCCCAAGTAACTACTGATGGTCACTACATTATAACTGCTACTAGGTATTTGTGTCACCATTCATTATACAATGCATGAGACCTTGCTGTTACCCTTTCCATTGCACTCAAGTTAATTATTACTTTAATCGTTCCTTAGTGCATCTGTATCTACTATCTAGACGTTTTAAGTATATATTAACGACTCTGAGTGCTGCTCTTAGTTTTCTTACTTCAAGAGCTGTAAAGACAGATCTTTTTCACGCTAAATAATTAAGCGCTGAACTAAGATCCCACCTGATGTAAAGTAGCAATCAATACTTTTCACTTTATCAACTTAATCAATCTTGACTTGAAGACATTTACATTATAATCGAATGGATACATTGTCGCGGGCAACTTATTCCAGTCCCTCGGATTGCGGATGACCATTTGTTTGTTTGTTTGTTGTAGACTATGGGCGGAAGTATTCCACGTGTCAGCGAGCGGCGCGGGGTCGGTGAAGTGGCAGCAGGTGTCGGAGGACCTGGTGCCGGTGAACATCACCTGCATCCAGGACTCTCCGGAGTGCGTGTTCCACATCACCGCCTACAACTCGCAGGTCGACAAGATCCTCGACGTGAGGCTATTGCAGCCCGGTCAGTATCGCCAGCCTGCTTCATTATTTATGTGTTATGTACTCGTAGTACTTAAAGCAGTTAGCAGCTTAATGGTTTTATCGTTGGTCTTTCGGACCGGAGGTCCAGGGTTCAAATCTTGCTACCCGCACGTCTTATTTTCAAAGCTATGAAAGTACCTTTGAGAAGTTGATTTTCGCTTGCTACGGTGAAGAAAAATATCGTGAGGAAACTCCTAAGAGTTCTTCATAAAATTCTTAAAAATGTGTGGGGAGACTACCAATCCGTCCATATGGAGTACTCTCTCTTTCTACTTCGCGATTATCTATCTCTGTGCCAAATTTTATTCAAGTCCGTTCAGTAGGTTTTGCATGGCATATCAATAAATATCCCTTCATTCGTCGTCACACACTTTCAGCATTGTAAGTATCTACAACATGGTAGCATTTCCTTTTTCTTTCATTATCATCAAGTAATTATTTCAAAGTAATTCAAGTGTAACAACAAAAGGTTCATATATAACTAATAGAAAAGCTATATTGGTGCTGTAACCTAGTTTTAAATTTACACACAGCCGGCGATTGACCGAATTTACATCCGTAAGCAAAATGTGTAGAAATTAGGCCTTTTGTCTGAAAAACTGGTCCTATGCATGTCAGGAATAAATTATATCAATCGCTTGATGTGATGGATGTATGACACAACCGTTTTAAATAAATGATATTAATGACGTCTGCTAATGTTGGTCGCATACGACTGCGGCACGCAACGGATGGTGGCGTGCATGTATGCAAGCGTGCCACGCCATGGACCATGGTAGGATCACTCTCAGGAGTAGGCGTGCAGGTTAGGAGAGTTATCCATCAAGTTCTCTGAGGTGTGATATACCTCAATATTGCAGAACTTCAATACAAATTTACATTCCATTCCTCAGTTCAGCATTTTACAGCTTTCTTCGAAAAAAAAGTAGCTTATCTTTTTCCTCAAATTCTATTCTACCGCAGTATCAAGTTTCATCAAAATCGGTTACGTAGTTTTGGGATAAAAATGTAACAGACACACAAACAGGCTGAGTTTCTTTCGCATTCTTTATAATTGTAATAAGGATGGTATCCATTATTAAACAAATAATATTTTTGCAGGCACCCGCATCGGCCAGGCCTCGGAATGCTTTGTGTACTGGAAGGACCCGATGACTAACGACACCTGGGGCTTGAACTTCACGTCGCCCATCGATGCCAAGCAGTTTAGGGAATGTTGCGTAAGTTCCTCAGCATTGTTCAAACTGGTTTACTGTCGCACGCAGTCGTTAATGTTTATTTAAGTCGTTCCGTAATAGATAATCTGTATACTAATTCGTTACTAAACGGACTAACCATTACGGACTCTGTACGTGGTAGTATGTTAAATGGAAATAAACAACAAACGAATAGACAAGTCACCTGTTTACAGTTCCAATAGCCATTGACATCGTAAGCCAAGGCATTGCATCATAAATGATATGAAAAGGACAACTATTCATTTTATCGTACGACATCGCTTCTATTATTATATATTCTATTCATACATATATACAATAACTAGTGAGCTCACTTAACGAAAATCATAACTTAACAGTACAAAGTCCCATTCAAGGTTCAAAGTAAACTCAATTATAAAATTAATAACAAATAATAATGCCTATAGTTTACGATAGACAATACCTATCCATTATCGGCTTTACAAAAGCGTGGTTTAGGCATTCAGACTTTAGAGAAATATAAAATTTCATGAACGAATAACTTAAAAAAATCTGCTAACATCAGTCGCTTCTGCCGACACCCTAATCTGCGGGATGGGACTGAGTCAGTATTAATATTATAGCTTTATTGCTGTCTGTATTTCTGTAGGAACTACATATGTAGTGAAATGAGATATTTAGGAATTAAAATGATTTTATATTGCGTCACCTCATTTATAAAGTTGTTACAATGAGGGATACAACAATTACACCGTCGAAGGATAATAACCTAGATAGTAATACAAGATTGACGGGCGCTTCATGCAGTACTCTCCTGAGGGCACGACACGCATCAAATCGTTTTGGACCTTAATCACATGCGTGTTTACGCATTTCCTTTACTGTGTCAAATGCATTAGAGTGCCAAAACATTGAATACTGTCACACTGTCAATGTTAACTTTTTTCTGGAAACTTCCAACATGTCTGTATGTTTCGATTTACAAACATATTTTGTTATTTTAGTCACCATCATTCAAATTCTCACGAAAGGCATCTTCGAGCTACAGCCTCAAACTGGAGCCCCCAGGAAGCAAGCAGAAGCTGAAGACCAAGAGGAAACCAGTTTCCACCCCGGCGAGCCCCAATAAATCAAGGTAGCTATCACCTTCTGGGAGGATCATGTTATAATAAATTCATGTCCATTTTAGGAAAGTTAGTGCTTGAGTAGAAGCCTAATTACATAATTAATTATTAATGAGTGGCCTGTTGGTGTTGTGGTTAGTTAAGTTGACTGCTAAATCGGTGGTCGTGGGTTCGATTCCCACCTAGAACATTTGTTTTTAATGACATATCTGTTCTATCGCTGTTCAGTTTATGATCACCATTTTTTTTTCCCGTGTGGAAAGACCCTCGTCTCTTCCATCCAGCCACGGGAGGCTGGACAGGTATGTGGGACTCGAACCCACTAAAACCACACGGTGTCGACGCCTACCGCTTTGGAGCCGGGACTGTGTGCTACTCTCGCTCCACTGCCCCGGCGCGGCGGCCGCTGCCACGGCGGCCTCGGCATGGCTCGCTCTCTAGCCCCTCTCCTATACTTCTCCACCCTGCCCCAACGTTGTTGGGTGGGGTTAAACGGTATCGAGAATTACACGAAATAATTTAACTTTATGTTAAAGCACAAGAATTATATAGACTCAGTATACTATTACATTATCATAACCAAACAGTGATCGTATGTTAATTTAACAAGTTCTACACGTAATTACGGGATGTAGTATAATGTTAAGTTAAATGTTAATTAAACCAAGTAATATCATTATACTGGGTGTTAATATTATATATACATAACAAGCCCGTTGAAGCGTTCAGAACGGCGGCTTGTTTCAATTGTAAGCGATCGAAGTTAAGAGTTAAGCAACAGCGGGCGCGGTCGGTAGGAGGATGGGTGACCGCCAGTGGCGAAAATTTCATTAACGCTTCCGTGCTTCGGAAGGCACGTAAAGCCATCGGTTGTTGTCATAAAATAGCCATCGTGAAGCTATGTCGGATATAAAACCTTGGGTATAAAACTTCGGGTATAAAACCTGTCGACACTTGGCCACAAACCCCTCCATCAATCCGCATTGGAGCAGCGTGGTGAACTATGCTCCAGGCCACCTCAGTATGAGGAGAGCCCCGTGCTTATAAATGGGCCAGCAATGCGTTGAACCCAAACCTGTTTAAATATCTACCGCTTCTCTAAAGTCAACTGTATTTTAAAACAGCTACCTTGGTTATTTATCGTCACTTATGTTATAATTGGATAAAGCAGTGATAACTTAGTAGTTTAAATGGTCGCTCGAACGTTCCTGGGTTCAAATCCTGCGCAACCAGTTTTCAATGTGCGTTGTGAAGTTGATATCAGTTGCTAGGTGAAGGAAAAAGGTGATGAAACTTGCACTCTAAGGAGTTTTGGGAGTTCTTGAAGGTGTGTGAAGTCCATTCCGAACTTGGCCAGCGTGATGGTTAATGGCCTGTGTTCTTTACGTAGTGAGTGGAGAGACAAGCCCAGAAGTGGGACAATTATGGATTGTAATGATGATGATGTTACTATAGCTAAAGTAATACTGTCTTTTTGTGTGTTTGTCTCATTGTCTGTCCATTTGTTTGTTATTTTCCATCTCCTATTAATTTAATGGAACACATATATAAAAACATTCGTACTTAGGAATAGGATAAAAAAATTGCTTTCAGTTTTAGCGTTTTGAAAATTTTCGTGTGTGGTTGAAATAAAGGCTAAAAATTTATAATTTCTTACCTATTGATGGCCCATTACTGAGCACGGGTTTCTTTAGAGGAGTCCTAAAGCAGACTCCGCCATGCTGTCTCAAGTAGTAAAGTAGATAGACTAATGTATTAGTGTCAAGTGTCATCCATCGCACATCTGTCATCTGTCACCCTGTCAAAAGTTTCTCATCACCACCGCAGTTTAGCCTGGACCAACTATGCAACTGGATCGGTACGAAAAATATATCGTGAATACCCGTAACATAGCATAAGGCTAAAAACTATTCTACACAGCAAAGTCGCGGGCAAAAGCTAGTATCCAATAAATCCTTTAATCTTCGAACACTCCATCAACATTGATTACGTTATAACTCGGAGTTATTAGTTTAGTATAAATCCCGAATGTTTATATATCCCATAGTTTAGGGCTAAGGCATAAACACTCACTTGCTTCACAGTATGCGTGCAGCGATAAGCGAGTCCATAGTTTTAAACTAGACTGATACAAACCAATAATCCTTCCTACTAATATTATAAACGTGAAAATTTGTGATTGTAGATATTTGTTACTCCTTCACGCTAAGAGTAGCAAATAAATCTGAATCTAGTCTCGAATAACACATAGGCATCTCTTTATAAATCTACGCAGGCGAAGTCTCCGGTGTATGCGATACTTAAAAAAGCACATATTTTTTATCAGCGTGAAATGCAAGTTAAGCCGTAGGCGAAAACTACATTTAGGGGTAAATCGGCTCAGAGTGTCGTCGAGGATTTAAGGTGGTAAACATTCTTAACCTATCCCATGTCCCCCCTTTCCTACCTCCCAAAAGCCCACCCACAATAATATACTAAGTAAGAACAGCTGCATTGAGTAACTAAAATTTGAACACTAAACAGAATAGTTCAAAAGTTGCTTCAAAATTATGAGACTCAATGAATACACCTTTTTTACGCGATAAACCAGCAAACGAGCAGACGGATCATAGTGACGGTACGTGATAATCGGCATTGACATTTTATGTATCACGTCCACTGACTGACTGATCGTTTGTACGTTAAACTCATATCAGTCCGAGGTTTATCCGATACTTTAATATGCGCGTGGGCATATTTATATATTAAGTATATTTCTGGATCGCTTAATATTTTTAGTTTATTGGTACAACGAGAGCCTAATTCCATTTAGTGGCCACACACTCTCGCCACGTGTTACTGATAATAAAGTTGTGGATAAAAATATTTACAACAGACAACTGTTCAACAAGCCGTAATACTCAAACAACGGGTCATTAGGGAGCTGGTATATATAGCTACACTCGTATTTCATACTTGAGGCGTAATAGGCCGCACGTGGCGGGATGATGGAGCTAAGTCATAAGCGAAATCATTTTAGAACGAC
>DWJZ01001863.1:0-21478 GCA_018249125.1 Asbolis capucinus
ATTACGGACGTCTGGCGGCTTAGATATCTTAATGGCGAATTGCTTAGAGTCTAGTAATCCTGAGCTGCAATACTCCTCAGCTAAACTTCTTGAACAATGCCTTACTAATGAAAACAGAGCACATGTCGTTGAAAACGGACTAGAAAAGGTTGTTAACGTTGCTTGTGTTTGCACAAAACATGCGAACTCTGTTGATCATTCACGAATCGGCACTGGAATATTGGAGCACTTGTTCAAACATAGCGAAGGCACGTGCAGTGATGTTATCAAATTGGGAGGTTTAGATGCAGTATTATTCGAATGCAGGAAAAACGATGTCGAGACTTTGAGGCATTGTGCGACAGCTCTCGCAAATCTATCGCTTTATGGCGGTGCCGAAAACCAGGAAGCCATGATAAAGAGGAAAGTTCCTATGTGGTTATTCCCCTTAGCTTTCCATAATGATGACAATATTAAATATTACGCGTGCCTAGCGATTGCAGTTTTAGTGGCTAATAAAGAAATTGAAGCGGCAGTACTGAAGTCTGGTACGCTAGATCTGGTAGAACCTTTCGTCACATCACACAATCCGTCCGAATTCGCCCGATCCAATCTAGCTCATGCTCATGGCCAAAGCAAAAACTGGCTGCAAAGGCTAGTTCCTGTATTGAGTTCAAAAAGAGAGGAAGCCAGAAACTTAGCTGCATTCCACTTCTGTATGGAGGCTGGAATAAAGAAGCAGCAAGGAAATACAGAAATATTTAGGGAGATAGGTGCAATTGAATCGTTGAAGAAAGTAGCCAGCTGTCCGAACGCGGTAGCGTCAAAGTACGCAGCGCAAGCCTTACGTCTTATTGGAGAGGAAGTCCCTCACAAACTGTCCCAACAAGTCCCACTATGGTCTATTGAAGATGTACGAGAATGGGTGAAACAAATCGGTTTCTCGGAATACGCAACAAATTTTTACGAGAGCAGAGTAGACGGAGATTTATTGCTACAGATAACTGAAGATAACCTCAAGGAAGATATCGGCTTACAAAATGGAATCAAAAGAAAACGGTGAGTACCTACTCGTTAAAATTATCATACTTAACGACTTGACACATGCTTTGGCAAGGTATTGATGCTGAATCACTAGTACTTGGCCTTCATCTATTTCATGCATTAGACAAACAATTTTAGCAAAACATTGTTGGTGACGAGCCGGTTGGTCTACTGGTTAGTAAACCTGACTGCTACACCGAAGGTGGGTTCGATTCCCAACCAGGTCAAACTCTTCTGTGAGTCAGGAATGTTCTGTGTGTCTGGGTGTAAATATATATGTATATAAGTATTTCAAAACGTGTGGATAAAAACTAACCTGTGTGTTATTCCAGACTATAATCTATCTCGGTGTTAAATTCATCCATATCGGTTCAGTAGTTTTTGTAACGAGTAACACATACATACATTCGTCTTCTCTATCTTTTGCCTTTATTATATGTGTTTATTGGTTGTCTGAACACCAGTTTGTCCTGCTAACGCTTAGTTTGAGGTCAGATTTCCGTGTGTGAGTTGTCCAAAGATTATTTATTTATTTCAGATTCACTCGAGAGTTACAGCAATTGAAGAAAATGGCAGACTATAGTTCCCGTGATACGGGCAGTCTCAATGAATTCCTGCAGGGTATTGGTCCGGAGTACACCATTTATACGTATTCTATGTTAAATGCTGGAGTAGATAAGGAATCAATAAGGGGATTGAGCGACGAACAATTAGAAAATGAATGCAGGATTGTTAACAGCATACACAGACTGAGAATTTTAAACGCAATCCGAGGTAATTAATCATTGTGCTCTAAATTATACCATTACCCTAAAAATTATAATAAATATTTAAAGATATATTTAGATAAATATATTAATTTAACGGGTAACGTGATGAGTGAATACGCTTATCAAGTTAGTGTGTCCAACATCGTAGACATCATCACCACTTACCATCAGGTGGCGTCTATGTCAAGCATTAACTTATTCTATGTGAAAAAAGTAGGTTGAATATGAATCAGTATACATCGATGGAAAGTGAATGGTGACCAGTAACATCATTAAAAAATATCGTAAGATTTTCTGGGAATTCACAAGTCATCGGCATGTTCCACGTATACGCTAAAATAGATCTAATTATATCGACACCTCGGAGTAGAAAGATCGTAAAAAGCACTAACAAAAATGAGTTATGAATGCAGTCTTATTCAGAATTTTTCACTCTATTGATTGGTCTGTGTGACGCTTTGAAAAGACGAAAAAAAAAATACACACGAATTGAATACCTCCTTTTTTTTGAAGTCGGTAAAAATATTGTTTATACGGCCTTCGACTTCACCCTTACCGACTTCCATAACCTTCACCTTTACAATTAAACAGAGTTTTTGTTGGCATGTATGGTATAAGAAAAAAAAAATTAACAGTGACCTTATAGCTAGTTACTACTTATTAAAAGTAATAACTTACATAATTAAGTGTATAAACTATTTATAAAATAAATCTCACATAAGTGTATATACTTTTTAAAATATGAAAGAAATTTGTACAAATGTTTATAATATTTTGAATTTTGCTCTTCCTGTAAAGTAAGGTTTAGGGCTTTTACAACCTTAGTACCCCGAAGGTATTTATAAGTTTAATATTTGTATTATTATATTTAGGACATTATGATTTAATATTTTATATAAAAATAGTATTTATTTGTTTTTTATTTGTTTCGAGTTCGAGAAACATTGCCTCGATGTAGTTTAGTAGTTTTTGTCTGAAAGAGCAACAAATAACCATCCTTATAAACTTTCGTATTTGTAGTAAATGTGTCCTATGTTAATTTCCTGGATGTGGTCTATCTGTGTGCTAAGTTTCATCTTAATCTGTTTAGCGCATAAACGAAATACAAACAGACAAACATCTTCACAACCTTTCACATTTACCATATTAGTAAGATGATTCTCCTACATATGTGAAATAATTACAAAATTAATAATTAAATTGTAATAAATCTCAAATATTCTGTTGCAGCTTACGAAAGTACATTACCAATAAAAGGCGAAGAGAATATGGAGAAGAACCTGGATGTATTTGTGAGTTACCGGCGATCCAACGGCTCCCAGCTGGCCAGTCTTCTCAAGGTCCACCTCCATCTCCGAGGGTTCTCGGTGTTCATTGACGTGGAGCGACTGGAAGCAGGGAAGTTCGACAATAATCTGCTGCAGAGCATCCGCCAGGCGAAACACTTCCTGCTCGTGTTGACTCCGAACGCGCTTGACAGGTGCAAACATGATAATGAGCAAAAGGATTGGGTGCATCGGGTACGTTCTTCAATATTTAAATATTTTGTAACTATAAATTGCCCTTGCTTCGCTTCGGAAGAAGAGTTGTACAGTGGTTTAAGAGTTGCCATACTAATTTAAATCTTCAAACTGGAATAAAGCCGTTTTCTGTGACAAAAATATCCTATAATTATTGTCCTTAAATACTATAAGACATCTTCATACTCTCTACAAATCTGCAAAATGTCATCAGATTTAATCAATTGGGTTCGGATTTGCTATACTAATTTTAACCTGTTATCCTGCGGGAACATAGCCATTTCATGGGATAAAACCTATCCTAAAACCATTCTCGGATCTTAAACTTCGATTATGCCAAATTTCATTTATATCTGTACCGTAGTTTTTGCGTGACAGACAGACAATCAATCCAAAAGAAATTGTTTTGGTCTCTATATCAATAACAAAGCCTCCCTGCATCAAAATTAATTTAAGAGACTGCAAAAAATATTTAATGTACAGAATTGACTTGTTACAATTTTATTAAGTATAGATTCTAATATCTTCTACGTATCTATTAGTGTTTCTTATTGTGGACTGCATGATGATTTGCAGAATTAATCTATTAGATTACTGGATTCATTGACTTGGCAAATTAGGTTTCCTTGGACTCCCTTAAAAAATTTTAAATAAAGTGTGACTGACTTTAAAGACTGATATTTCAAAACTCAGTACAATTTCGTATTGATACAATTCTGAACTTTACTTTGGGTAATCTAATCTAAATAATGATACTATTTCAACCAGAGGACAATATGTCGGTATTATTTTTCGATTACAATGTAAATATCACTTCTAAAGTGAATAATAGGTTTCCACCAAGTTAGTACGCTTTACCATCGAAGACTTCATAGCCACTTGTCATTTAAATAAAAAGATTGTAATTAATATTATTTATTGATATCCTAGTGGTGTGAACATTGGTCTCTAGAATGGAGTTTCTGTTTTCAAATCCTGCAATGCGCACATCTAATTTTAAAAGTTATTTGCGTATCAGAAGTTGATTATTTCTCGCTACGGGATAATAACGTCGTGAGGAAACCTCCACTCCTGAGAATTCTCTATAAAGTTGTCAAATGTCTGTGAAACTCACCAGTCCCGTAACAGTACCATCTGATTATCCCTGCGAGTTCTCTCGCTCTCTATATTTTCCCAATATCCCCTACTGAAATACGAACATCTCTGTTACAGGAGATAGTGGCAGCGTTGCAATCAAAATGCAACATCGTACCGATTATCGACAACTTCGAGTGGCCGGAGCCCGAGGAGCTGCCCGAGGATATGCGCGCCGTGTGCCACTTCAACGGCGTTCGGTGGATCCACGACTATCAGGATGCTTGCGTGGAGAAACTTGAAAGGTATGTTAAGGTTTTTGGACACTTCAATGCTTAAACTGGCTTAATCTATAAGTTAATGCTTGACTACAATCCCACCTGATGGTAAGTGGCAATGTAGTCTTAGATGGTAAATCGCACAACTTAGAAAAAGCATATTAAGTCTTTTCTTGAAGACACCTACATTCTGATCATTATCCGGCCATTTTGGGGTTCCGTAGAAATGTACTCTTACAGTTTCATCTTCCCATCCTTTGTTTGTCCATTGAACTGCACGCTTGCGAGAACTTTCGTGCTATAAAGTTGTAATTTGGCATGAATATGTGTATTATTATCATGGTAAGAGAGTTATGAAATAAATATTGAAAAATATTTTTTGTGGTACATACCCCAATTCCACCAATCCGTGTTGGAGCAGCGTGGAGTATGGTCTAGGCCTCCTCAGTATGAGGAGAGACCCGTTCTCAGTACTGGGCTATCAATGGGTTGAAATAAAATTTTAATTTGGTTCGGTGCAATGTTATTCTCCATTCTTGCAACGCTTAAACTCTACTCAGATTTATAAGAAACAAGAAAATTTGATGAAACCTAAGGAATCTTTCTGTTCCAGTTTCCTTCGTGGAAAGTCCAATCTGGCAACTAGACTGGAGGGTCCCCTGAGGGGCCGCGGGGACGTGCAGACCCCGGGGACCGCGACCATCGGCCGGGGGCCTCCCAACTACCAGCGGATGACTTCGTGCGAGAGCCGCAGCAGCGATAAGGCTGATTGACTAGAACCTTTACACACCCTGCCGCCTGTTAGGTTGGTATTTATATTTTTTATCATCCTCGAAATTCTAATTTAATCCAATTTATAACAATATTTATTATTTGCTTCGATGAAGAAACTGAACTCCTGAGATGCCCATAACGTTACTGATGATGTGTGACGGCCATTTGTTGGACTACAGCCTGTACCCTTCAGACTGTGCCCGAAGACTTGAACCCATGTATTTTATTTAAAATATCATTATGAGACTAATAACAGCCCACAGGCACACACTAAGAAAGACTCTGTATATTCTATACTCGGTGCGAATTCGATCTGAAATGATTAATATTAAACAAACCGTTGCCTAGAAAGTAACCTGTGACAAACAGGTGAATTAAACTTTTTGTTGTTTTATCAGTTGTTAACATGTTTGTATGTACATTGCATTTTTAAAAACTTTTCCTTTTAATTCATGTTATTTGCTTGATGACTATTCCATAAATTGTATTAAAACGAAAATCAATACATCATAAAAGTATGAAACAAAATACTTCAATAGGTTCAAAGGTTGTTGGTTCAATAGGTTCAAAACTTAAAAATTAGGGGTGACAGAGTATGAATTTGTGAATGATATTGTGTTGTAGTTCTTTTGTGTGACTATATTTATTTGGAGTTTGTACTTGTCCTTTGATGAATACTTAGTTTAATAACAAATTTTCAAAAATATAATGAGTACTTTAGTGGAAAAATCCTCATTTATATAAGTTTGTGAAAACCATACAAAAGATCTTTTATGGTTTAATTTTATTCCGACTCGAAGTTGCACCAAGTTTAGCTGATATGACAGACATAATGAGCCTGTTAAACTACCCGTGATCTAAAAACACCTAGAACATATATTTTATGTTCCTGAAAATAGTATCAGCATGAAATATTGCTTGGAAAATTAAAAAAAAAAATTAAAACTAATTCTGAATTAGTGACTTATCTCGTGGTACCATTATCGGTTATTAATAAAAATGATTATGAATTAAATATTACCTATATCTATTACAGGCCACGAAGAAGCCGCCAATCATCCTTAGAAAAAGCTTCGCCAGCAATCTCACAAAGCTGTGACCAACTGTCTAGTAGTAGTAGCACATCGAAAGCAAACTCCCCCGCCAACAACTTGTATAGTCTACCCGAGAGATTATCCGAAAGTAGCGATAATATAGACTGCAAAGAAATACAAGAAACTTCACGTAGGTGTCGTAGCTGCGAAGGCATATTAGAAGGAGAAGAAAAAATGCAATCACAATATTCTTCACGCACTCCATTAGATGCAGCCACGCAGACTAAGAGGAAGAAGAACTTCATGGACAGATGTGTGAACAAAGTGAGACTCTGTTGATAGTATTGTCAGTATCCAAGTGCTTGCAGAGTGTGTAATTGACTGTTATTGGACTTGAATCGCATTTCAATGTGAATATTGTACAAATGTGGTGCACATGTAAATATTTTGTGCATGCTTATATTTAAAAATATTAGTTTTGTGGTGAAATTATACCAATTATTGGTAATCTAAAATGATGTAATCTCAATGAGTGTATGTGAAATTAATACTGAGATGTGACATGTGTTTGCTACCCGGCTCTGTTGCGAGAACAAGGCCCGAGGTGGTGATGACGACTTGACAGTTTGCTATTCGTTGTAGTATGGCAAATTGCTTTTACTTTTCTTTGCTCTGGCTATATTGAACTTATTATATTGAATATGAAGTATCTCTCTCTTCACTCTCTATAGAATTTACTATACAAGGAGAATTTATGAATGTAATTTGTTTTAGTTTCTTGCCAATAAAGTATTTTTAAAATACTAAATTCATACAAAATTGTTATTTGCAATGTGATAGCTTAGATCTTATAAATAAATGGATTTTAAAATTGACTCGAACTATTGACCTATTGCTATAAATTATTTATTTACTCGAGATGAGTTAACGAAATTATCTTGTACCTTTTAATGCTAGTTGTACAAAATTTTATTTTAGATTTAGTCATTCACACGTGGGTTAACCATAATTTTATCTTTTTCAAAATATATATATATTTATGTACTAGCCTAACCATAAAATAAATGGTATTATTAAAATATTCTTTTGTTTCATTGTAACTTCTTAATTCTTCAATCAAATCAACCTTTAATTACATATGAATTATGAAGGTTACAAAACTGATAGTCATAGTATATGACAGTTAAAAAACCCTAGAAGACATTTGGCATTATTCAGAGTTTGATTCCATAACGATATATGGAAAAAGCAACTCCATCACAACTTTTCTGCAGATAGTGCTTGCACCTATTTATGAATAACAATAAAAAAACAAAGCCACAAGTTTTGTCTGGAATTCTAGATTACATTAGATGGTAACACAATCTATAGCTTTAATGATACCAAAACACTAAGAATGGAGGTGATTAAGAATATTGTAACATATTTATTTGTAGGATCATGTTGGACAAAAAGAAAAACTATATACTTTTACCAATAAGTGTATTTATTAATGTATTATATTAAACAATATTACAAATATAACCAATTAATGAATATTGTACAAATAGAAGTATACTTCCAGCAATATATTTGTACTACATACATTCTACTGACAAATCCCACTAAGACTACAAGCAATAACAATATATTACAATGTCAAATCAATAGAACTAAAGAGTTTAATCAACATTTAAATACAATATTTACTAATCTTATAATTGTTTCATCTTGAAAATTCTTATCAATTTTATTTGCTCATAATGAAGGACTAAAAAAATTATAGTTACTATTATACTTCTTGATTTAGATCAGTGGTTTTTAACCAGTGGGTCTAATGGACTGCGAAACCAACCAAAAAATATTTAAAAAATCTAGGATTTATTCATTTTCAATCAATCACGGCAGACATATAGGATGAATGTACACTTTGAAGCACTAAAGAAATAACATATTATAGCAAGCTTAACTAAGTTGCCGTGTCATCATCCTATTAATGACTTCCAACAGAGCACAGCTCTCACAACTGAGGCACTTACAGCATACTCCACTTCTCTGCACCCATGCAACTAAACTGGGAGTAAAAAGGAGGTCACCTAAACGCTGGAAATTGTATACCACCCAAGGCTTGTTTAATAAATGTTATCTAAAGATAAATCATCATGGTTTTATGTGCCCAAGATTTCTAAATGTCTATCAATCACTCAATTTCCCTGCAACCACACTTACAGATGAGTCAAAAGGTCAGTGGTTGAATAAAGCTATAAAGGTCACATGGCTATGAATGAAGTCATCAACCATGTGCCCAATCAATCTCAATAGTTTTGGTATCAAAACCTTTTACAGAGAATTCTGAACAAACTTGCTGAAGACATCAGTGCTCTATCTCCTATCATTTCTGAGTCTATGAAGGAACAAACTCACAAATTATCATTGATTTTATAAAATATAAAAATAAACATATAAAGATAATTATGTAAATTTAAAGATCCCTATCTATTGCTTATACCTATGTCAAAACAAATCAAATACAGTCCACCCATGCAATAAATTGACTCAATATTTACTTTCAACATTATTCCAATCAAAACATAAATACAAAAAACTAAGTTTACAACAAACATTTTATTGCTAATTTACTGTTATTTACAAATTTTGTATTTGATGTTATAATTTAGTGTTTATTTGAATTGAAAACGAACATTCGTTGCAAGGAACAACTACTTTAATGTCCACTATCTCGCTTGAATCGAACCAATAAACTCCTCCGCACCTACACTGGTAAGTATGAAATCCTTCAGAATTTATCTCCATATCTGACATAGGTATCGTGTCATATAATAAAAAATCTTCATGTTCCTGGCAGCTCATTCTGGCATCGTATTGCTTTCGACTCTGAGAATCTCGCAACACTGACCAAGCCTTTTGAATCAGCAAAAATGTATTGCACTCACTATTATTGTTCGTTTTGTCTGGATGAAACGATAGAACTAGACGTTGGTAACTCTTCTTTAATTCTTCAGTTGAAGCAGATTGTTCACATTCGAGCACCTTGTAGTAGTTTGGTAAAGTATCTGAATTTGCCATATTATAAAGTATTTATAATTTTATCTAACCTAACCCTGAATCTTGTAATCCCTTAATAACAATCACAACAAAACAATATTTTGTGTCATAATGCACTAGAAATCAGAGAAAATAAATTTGATTCGATCATGATCTCAATATTCTCTATCACCACTTGATTGGAAAACATTACAATTGACATTGTCATCTGTCAAAGATGCATGCTAAATTAAAGCTGCCCGATATAGTCGTAGGCAGTGAATGCAATAGTATTATGTCAATTTTGTTGACAAAAAAGAGAGGTCTACGGTTTCAGTATCAACCAAGTTATCTGGAATATCAAACGTCAAATATTTCAAGTTGCTTTGTTAGTTACAAGCTGCGCTTATAAACTGGATTCTTGCGATTAAATCAGTTATACGTGTCCATCTGTATGCTTTCTCCAATAACACAGAATTCTGCCGATTTCCTTATAGAGTACTATGCTCTGTGAGCTGAGCTATGAATAAGGACCATAAACTGTTAGTAACCTGTGTCAATCTTTAAGCTGACATAACCTTGTCTAATGTCACATTGACACAAACCGGCATAAAAAGTAAGGTTACAATTTTGGATAACAAAACATTGTTTGTTTTCCTTTAATCTTACGAAATAATTGGCTTAGCAAAGTATTTCTTTAGAAAACTTAATTTTGTACTAATGAAAAAAAAAATTTAAGTGCTCATAATACATTTAATTTTCAAGTGCAACTTTATGAGTAGTCATATCGTAGTGTAGGTTCTAAATAAACAAAATAATGCCTACCTGGAATCAAATTCAGTCACAGTTGAGACACCCTAATAATCCTGTTGTATTTTTTGATATTACTGTTGGTACTACGGTGAGTATATCGAATTATTGGACAAAATACAAATATTATCTACATTACTTTTTAATTGGTTTGAAACTTACTATCAACAAAAAGTTTTTCACACTGACATATAATTATAAACTTCAAAACTTTTAGGAAATTGGCCGCATGATATTTGAGCTATTTGCTGATGTTGTTCCAAAGACAAGTGAGAATTTCAGAGAATTTTGCACTGGAGAGTATCGAAGAGATGGAGTACCCTTGGGATATAAAGGAGCTACATTTCACAGAGTTATTAAAGATTTTATGATACAAGGTGGAGATTTCGTCAATGTGAGTATTGTACAACTGAAGTTTTCATTATCATGCCAGCTTGTGTTGATTATAAGTGATTAACAGATGCAGTTAGCAAAAGGGTTTTCATTAGTTACAAAGCATTTTTGAGCACTCTTAAACCTCAGAAGGCATGTAAAGTCATAGGTTCTGGGTATTATAGGTAAGTAGTAATGTTGGAAGCCTTAAAGTAGAATGTAAATTAAAATATTGAATGGCCACTAAGTCCTCTACCAGTCTGTGCTAAAAAAGTGTGGTGGAATATGCTCCAGACCTGTTATGAAAATCCTGTCCCCTTTAATGGGTATATGCCAATTTTTGTACAGTTAAAACATTTTATAAAACCAATTAAATGTTTATAATCACATCATTGTTATCTTTCAGGGTGATGGAACAGGAGTGATGAGTATTTATGGCGGTAGCACATTTGCTGATGAAAATTTTGCCCTTAAACATGACACACCAGGTCTTTTATCTATGGCTAATAGTGGCAAAGATACCAATGGGTGTCAATTCTTCATAACATGTGCAAAATGTAACTTTTTAGACAATAAACATGTTGTATTTGGGAGAGTCATAGATGGTTTATTAGTTATGAGAAAAATAGAAAATGTTCCAACGGGCCCTAATAACAAACCAAAAATACCTGTAACTATAGCACAATGTGGACAAATGTAATAAAAAAATAATTCTGAATTAGTTTTTACTTAATCACCTTAAACCGAAGCTTGGCTTCTCCTAAAATTTACATTTATTGATAAATAATTTAAATTACATAGATGATCACAATCATAAATACAATAATACACTAGGTAACTTTGCTACTATTAAAAATTCGTTTATGTCAACTTTTTAGTGCATGACTATTAAGTAGTAAATTTCTTGGTTGCATGGAAGCTGGACCGTATCTTCTACCAACTTCTTTGATAAACGCTCCTTCCATCTGTCGTGCAACTTGGTCAAAGAACAGGTTAGATAGATTGGAATGAAAGGCGGACCGGAATTCAAACGTAATTTGAAAGTCAACTACACAAGATTGTTGTTCTCTCTTCAGCCCTGGGCTAAATCTCCACAGAGTGAGTAGGTGGTGAAAGAGTTTTCCATCAGTGCACTCTGCTTTGACTAAATGTGGCTTGACCAACGTCACACTGGAAGTGTAGCTTTCGTTAATTGGTGGGAAACCAACAATAAGATCAGCCTTTAGGTGACCTGGGCTCCTTTTCAAGACTAGGGATTTTTTGCACCATGGCACAAATTTATAATAATTTTCTACATCCGAAACCACTTCAAACATCTGTTCCATGGTGTGTCTGAAAAAAGTAGAAAAATAAATGTTAAAATTGATTACATTTTAGATTTACACATTAATCCACACGTAAACTTAATGTACTATTATTTCTTCTTAATGACTTTACATATTAATAAACTGCCATCAACAAACGTTACTTTCACTTCACTAAACCTGTTAACACATATTGAGCAATTATGCTAATGTTCATTTCTTTGAGTGAAGAAACTTAATTATACGTACACAGATATTGTATAATAAAGAAGATTAATCAAATTCATTGAAACAACTTCAGATTCTGTTATGACTAAGAGATTTTTGTGACTGATTCATATCAGACATTATATATTAATTTTATTAATATAATATTAAAAATTATTGCATATTCAAAGATGTATGTTATAAATTTACTGAATATTATGTTAAGCAATTTCTGCGTGAAATTCGATTGACAAATGACAATGACCCCTTGTCTCAGGGAGCATCACTACCAACTAAGCGGAATGTTGATAGTCATTTTTTAAAGCATAATTTTTCTTGACGTATGTTCCATTACACAGCAATGTGTAATGTGAATATGATGAAATTAAATGCCTGCATGAAATATTGGTAAAACCTGTTACTTACCCAACCAGCTGTCTTCCTGCATATTCCCTTTTGCGACTTTCTTTCGGAAAGGTAAAGAATGTTCGCTTGTCATTATTGCTTTCATGGCACTGACACTGAAATCTGGCGTCGTCCACACATTTATTTATGTAATGACCCTGAAAACTTTAAATGACGGAATGAGGATGTAATATTAATGCGCAATAAATACGACAACTATGTTTTAAAGAAAATCCCATAAAAATATACGATGTAATATTAATTACCTCAGTATTCTACTGTTTGCAAAAATCGCCCTGGATCCCACGGAACATTTGGATAGAATCATTTTATTTTGTATTGATAAATTGTAGCTTATTTAATAATGGTAAGCAATTCTGGAAACACATGTTACAGGAAATCCATTGAATTTTTTATTTAATACACATGTCTTCATGTTTTAAATCATATTTTTTAACGCACACAATATTTTACATCGATTCAACCAACCAACCCCTTTTGCAAAAATTTTATCTTTGATTAATGTCAATGTCAATACATGACTTGACATAACATTTTTGACCTAACAAAATCGAGCATCGACGTTTACAGACACGACTCCACAGACTGATGCTAACGCATGACTATTCAATCTTAATTTCCACAGCTTCTTGACATAACTGTAATTCAAATCTCAATCCCAGAATACTAAACAATTTCTGAATTCTGTGATCTCAATACAACATGGACATTATGGCATAACATAGACTGAATGGCTCGACTTTATTCAGAGTTCTTTGAAAATATATTTGTTTTCGTTTGGTAGTCACATAAGTAATACTTGATTATTATAGCTAGATAAATAATTAACGTTCAGCATTAACTTCCAATAATATTAAGCTTGCTTACGGCAATAACGCCATTGTCAAAATCATTAGTCAGTTGTCATTTGAATTTGACGTTTATTCGGTATTCCTTCACCTTCTTTCATCCGTATTCCGTAGCCTTTCGTTAAGTGCAACATTTCCACGTGTTTCCATTTAACGAATTGGTTACTTTCATTAATGATATGGTTTGACTGTCACTGAATAAGTAATATTCTAGAGTGAGTTATTAGTGCAATAACTAGGACAGATAATATGGGTCGTAAAGCAAAATTTGACGAAGGGAAAAAAGTCAAAAAAGGACCCGGCAGGAAAGCACGAAAACAACCGGCTCCAGTCTTCAAGAAAGAACTTCGTGAGTTGAAACATAGCATTCTATTTTGTGATGAATCTATTTCATTTTGTAGTTGTCTTATATTGCAAATGTAGTTCAGAAAAGAAACTATGTAGGGAATAATATTTTATGCTAAGTAAATTAGGCCCCTGTAACTAACTGTTTGTGATCCTGTCAGACAAGGAATACCTGGCCATGGAGGATATTTATATGACAAATAAATATTGGCCCGTAGGTCATATTTTTATTACATTGCATTAGTAAAACCCATCTCTTACAGCTTGGGATTGACAATCCCATCTGATAGTAAGTGGCGATGAAGTCATGAATTTTATTTGTGTTGTGTACTCCATGCCAATCGCAATACACTGAGTCGTAGTGTAGAGTTATGAGTTTGTGTTTATTTATTATTATTTTTTCATAATTAAAACTTCAACATGTATTTAATTTTAGTTGATGACGATAAAGATGAAAAAAAGCTAAGTCACAGACAGAAACAAAGGGCACAGAGACGTGCTAAGAAAAAGGCAGAGCTAATTGAAAAGAAAAAGGCTCTCAAACAAGCTAAAAAGAATGTTGCCAAACAACAAGAAGGAAAGGTACCTCAAGATTCAGAAGCATCTAGTGATGAAAGTGCAAAAGGTATACCATTTTAATAATTCCTAAACCTGGCAATTTTCCTTTAATGTTCAAAATTAATGATACATATTATTAAGTATCCTTATATTATTTTAGGCAATATATTTTCATCATGCCTTCCGATCTTGTAAAAAAGTTTTGTGTTTGTTTCTCCCAAGAAAGCTGTAACTCACTGACAGCATTATACATACTCTTGTACTAATAGTTGTTAATGGTTAATTGTATTGCTTTTTAGTAGAAGTTTCTTTCGCCGTTTTTTCTCCTCTTTATTATGGCACCTTTCCAAAAAATGTGGTAGATTCCAAAAAAATTTTGTTAATAAGTGTATTGAAAATACCTACATGGAATAAATGATTTATGATTTTTGACTTTGACTTTGATACCATGGATAAATATGTTTGCATTTAGTAAAAAGCAGTTATTTTAATATTATAAAATTTTTTATTTATTTACATTGATGAACAAAAATTATTAATTTACTACTTTATAATACAATACAATTAAATAATAGAGAAGATTGACTGACATTATGAACATTTCGATGCCATAGTGTTGTTATAATAATATTATACTACTGCCCCATCTCCAACACATAATATTGTTGTCAATATAGTAAAAATATTTTGGATCATAATTTGAATATACCTTATTTTATACAAATATATTATTTTAGGTTTTACTGATGACAATAAAGAATGGTTGAAATTGAAAAAAAAAGGGAAAGGAAATCAAAAAGAAGTTGAATCAGATGAATCAAATAGTGACAATGATTCTGCTGCGGATGAGAGTTCTGAACAAGAAGAGGAACAAGAACAAGATGATAGTGAAGTAGAAGAAAATGAAACAGCTCAGAAAAACAGCAGTAAAGAAACATATAAAGTATGTATTGCAACTTTAGAAATTATAAGTATATATTTAATGTTAAAACTAACTTTACCTTTTTGTAGCTAATATTACTTGCTGTTTTACCAGTCATTTCATGGTATTAGATAATTTTTCAGAATATATAATAAGGAAATGAGTTATTCACAATTAAGAAAAGATATTACAAAATTAATAATTTACCATTTATATTTATTTTTGTTGTTTTTGTGTTGGTCACTGAACAATATTGTTTAATAAATGTAACAATAATGCAAAATGATTTCAGGTTGGGAAATTGGATGATTTATTTGAAGATACTGATGAAGAGGACAAAGATATAACAGCTGAGGATGAAGATGAAGGCAGTCAGGAGAAAATGACATATAATTCTGACTCTAGTGATGAAAATGACGAAGAAGGCGATGATGATATGTTACCTATTGAGAAAGCAAATATAAAATTGAAGAAGAAACAAAAAATAGATAAGAAATTAGCAGACGAGGAAATGCAATTAAATATAGCAAAGCAAGATGTATTTGCATTTCCTTCTCAAGAAGAACAGGAAAATCCAACAAGTTTACAAGATATACATCAGAGGATAAAAGATGTTGTTACAGTTTTGGGGGACTTAAGTCGTTTAAAAGAAGATGGCCGGTCTCGCTGTGAATACACTGATTTGTTATTGAAGGATTTATGTATGTATTATAGCTACAATGAATTCTTGATGGAAGTGCTTATGCAAATATTTCCAGTGCAAGAATTAGTAGAATTTTTGGAGGCAAGTGAAATTGCAAGACCAATAACTATAAGGACAAACAGCCTAAAGACACGAAGACGAGATTTAGCTCAAGCCCTTATAAATAGGGGGGTTAACTTAGATCCAGTTGGAAAGTGGAGTAAAGTAGGACTAGTTGTTTACAGTTCAACTGTTCCAGTAGGTGCTACACCAGAGTATTTAGCTGGTCATTACATTTTACAAGGCGCATCGAGTTTTCTGCCAGTAATGGCTTTGGCACCTCAAGAGAATGAGAGGATTTTGGATATGTGTGCTGCCCCAGGTGGTAAAGCGTCCCACATTGCTGCTATAATGAAAAATACTGGTGCACTTTTTGCTAATGATGCTAATAAAGATCGAACTAAGGCTGTAGTAGGTAACTTTCATAGATTAGGTGTTGTAAATGCAATTGTTTGCAACTATGATGGCAGACAGTTTCCAGAAGTTATAAAAGGTTTCGACAGAGTTCTATTAGATGCCCCTTGTACAGGTACAGGAGTCATAGCAAAAGATCCTAGTGTTAAAACAACAAAGGACCAGAAAGATATACAGAGATGTTTCAATCTTCAAAGGCAACTTCTTCTGTCTGCCATTGACTGTTGTAATGCAAAATCTAGTTCAGGAGGATACATAGTCTATTCAACCTGTTCCATTTTACCAGAAGAGAATGAGTGGGTTGTTAACTATGCCTTGAAGAGACGTAATGTAAAATTAGTACCAACAGGTCTTGATTTTGGGACAGAAGGTTTTGTCAAGTACAGACATCATAGGTTCCATCCTTCATTAAAGTTAACTAGAAGATTCTACCCTCATACTCATAACATGGATGGCTTTTTTGTAGCTAAACTTAAGAAGTTCTCTAATGTTATTGTAAGTATGCTGTATTTTCATCTTAAACATATGGTTTTTGCCCATTTGTAGAGATAGTTGGTTTGTAAATTGTGCTATTAATCAATATATATTTATTTGCCAGCCTGAGCCAGTCAAAGATGAAGATGATGAAGCAGAGAGTCCAGAACAGAATGACGTAAAACAAAATGGCGATGCCACATTGGAAGAACAGGTTACATTGGATAAAACACCTGTGAAGAGAACTGCTAGTAAAGATACAACTGAACCGCAGAAGAAAAAGAACAAACCCAATGTGAAATTAAGGTAAAACTTATGGTTATGTAAGAGTATATCATATACAATTTGTGTAGTATTGTAGTTGGAGTCTAATTGTATGTATAGAAATCATTTCTCAGTACATGCAAAAACACATTTTTATGCGCAAATTCTTTTTTACTTTCAGTTCTAATAGGGATGAAAATGTGACGCCTGATAATAAAAACGATAAGAAGCAAAAAAAGAAAGAAAAAAAGAAGAAACAATTACAAAACGTACAAAAGCAAGTTGATGACAAAAATCATGATGAAAACACTGTAGGAGAAGAATCCACTGAAGTTGCGAAGACTCAAAGTAATAAAATTAAGAAAAAAGGGGAAAAGAAAACTAACTTGGTTCAAAAGCCGCAAGAAAAAGACATAAGTAATACAAAAACAAATACTAATGACGTCAGCAAGAATTCCAATAAAAGGAAACAAAAAAATAAAAGGAATAAAAATAAAACAGGTTCAACTGCAGTTAAACCCGAAGCGATAGATAATTTAAACAAAGAAATTGAGAGAAATGATACAAAATTAGATGAGAAAACGGAAATTACAGTTTCGAAAAAACTGAAAAATAAAATGAAGAAGAAAAACAAGTCAATAGGGCGTCTTAATAACGACAAACAAAACCAAGGACCTAAGAAGATATTCAATAAAAATATGACGAAAGGTAAGGGTAAAGGATAAAATCTGGTTACTAATGGTAACCATAAAGATATCAATTATAATTTGTAATATTCTACAATAAAATTTAATTTGTTTTATGGACTGACTTTTATTATTATATTCCAATAACTGACAATCATAAAAAACCTAATTAGCATTTTTTGAGAAGCTACGTGAACATATATTTTGATGTCCGCGTTGCGTGTTGATAAAAAATTGCATAAATGTTGACTATAATCTGTCTCTATCAAATTTCATTCAAATCTGTTCAGTAATTGCGTACAAGACATCTATCCGTCCATCCCAAATTTTGCGTTAATTATATTAGTACTTAGTAGGAAATAATGCGAATTAAACCTTTGGTATACTTATTGAATTAGAGTGGAATTTGGCCACAAAGTAGCAGACCGATTCTCGTTTTCAATGGAATCGAAATATTTTAAACTTCAAGTAAAGTATCATCGAATGATGAAGTACAGTACGAGATCAACTTTTTATAAATAAATATACCTTGCATGTCTTATATATATAGGTTTTTTTTCAGTGAAATGCTAATAATATTATAAAAGCGAAAGTTTGTGAGGATGGATGGATATTTGTTACTCCTTCACGCATTAACTACGACGGATCTAAATGAAATTTGGCACAGGGAAAGATAGTTTAGAATACAGGCTACATTGTATCAACGTACCACGCGGGCGGGCTAGTACTTTATGTTACATATTTTTCATATGAACTAAACAAACAATGGCCTGTTAAATATTTTAAAATTATTATTCATCTTTGCAATCCATGGTTGCAATGAGTGGCGAGACAGTACAGACAGGCCACTGTCTTTTTTACATTCTTTGTCCACCCGCTCTTAGGACTAGTATCGGCTTGGTGTTTCGCCACTGTACATATTACGTGTAGGAGACCCATTAGTGGGATAAAAGACAAGCGACGATGTTTTTGTTAGAGTATAATTATGGTCTTTAAAGATAAGCAAGAGTAAGCTTTGTCTACATTCACACATTTTTTAAGGATTAAATTATGAATGACGTAAAACGCAAGTTTTCCGACATTATTATCGTAAGATAGCACGAGCTATGGGGAGGCAGTTCTACTCCCTGGAATTCTGTAAACAACCAATAGGTGGTTGTCGAAAACGTACATGTAGTGTCATCATCATCATCATGTCAACCCATCACGGCCCACTATTGAGCACGGGTCTCTTCTCTGAATGAGAAGATTAAGGCCATAGACCACCACGCTGGCCAAGTG
Source organism: Asbolis capucinus (assembly GCA_018249125.1). NCBI lineage: Eukaryota > Metazoa > Arthropoda > Insecta > Lepidoptera > Hesperiidae > Asbolis > Asbolis capucinus. Next base: position 19,151 of record DWJZ01001863.1, read on the forward strand.
CGGATTGGTAGACTTCACCCTTTTGAGTCTTGCAAACTCTCCGGCATGTAGGTTTCCTCACGATGTCTGCTTTCACCGTTATAGCGATTGACTTTTAACCGCTTAATACGCACATAACTCCGAAAAGTCAGAAGTGCGCGCCCTGGGATTCGAAGTCGGACCCCCCGAGTAAGAGGCCGACCGAATTCCTAACCATTAGGGTATCAACGCTAATAACATATAGTGTATAACGCATTAAATCCAAAAAAATAAATAGAAAACGCTCTTCCCTCTGGATCCCACGCTGGCCAATATGGTATACTTTTCACACATTTGAGGCTAGGTGGAAAACTTAAAATGTCTTCCTCACTGGAGTAAATGATAATACATTTTCAAGCACATCATTTTTGTAAAACAATTGTGACATCAAAGGTCAATAGCGCTCGATTCAAGTGCGTGGTGAGATTCAATTTATTATTTAATATCGGTGGTTAGAACGGCTACAACAGAAGATTTGAACGAACACAGTAAAGGGGTTCCAGTTACTTTCATAAGTGGAGTGGATACGTTTTCAATGATTGAGTTTTTGGGACCAAATTAGGTAGACTGCGTAGAACAGGTAAGTTGAAAACTGGAATCAGCTAGCTCGATTATCAAAGACATCAACATCCAAACAGGACTGTTGTGTTTAAAAATCCCGGCTTCTGTTAAGAGTTGCGTGGTAAAAATCCAGCGAATTCTAGTAAATATGAGCCATACGGTCTATAGTTTTATTTCATTACAGTATAGCATTATACCGTTGAGCTAAGGAGCTTTGGTCTTGAGATGAATAAAAGTATTAAATGCCATGTTGAATTTTTTAAGGAAATCGCCAGGAAAAAGTTATCTCACTGAATCTTGTGAACCCTGTGACCAATACGAAGCATATTGGGGTAGGAATTTATGTGATATACATATATGATTAACTGATGAATAGAGACGAGAACATTTTGGTCAAACGTTAAACGAGACTTTTTTTAAATTTGGTCAAACGTTAAACGAGAATATAAGAATTTGGTCAAACATTAAACGAGACTTTATTAAATTTGGTCAAACGTTAAACGAGACTTCATAACAATTTGGTCAAACGTTAAACGAGACTTACCATAGTTCATGTCAAACCGAGAGGCCCAGCTGGGTACCGCACTGTCTCTTTCGGGGCTTGTGCCTTCTGCCGATGTATATTATATGGGATTCAAGGCAACATTATGTTCGTGGATTTCAAAAAGACTAAAAAATTTTACTTGTCTAAGAACATTGAAAGAATTTGCAATAAGAACAACGGAAAAGCGGAGTTCAATGATGGACTGATATGAAAATACTGGCCCCGTAAATACCGTGTTCAGGCCCCGGTCCCGTGTTCAGGTTGGGTGATAGTCTGGCAGCCTAAGAATGAAGAATTCTAGGTTGCCACAATACAACCAAACAAAAAACGCGATTTCGTGTAGATTTGGGAAATTAAATGACTAATAGGTATAGTGGTGCCATCTTTGTTTATGTAAAACTATATTATTGGTTACTGAATTAATCAAATGCACCCATTTCGTTGTTTTTCTTCAACCTACCGTCGAAGGTCGGTTATTAAAAATCTTAGAGATAAACTATTTTGGATGAAATAGTCTCAGCAAGTTGAAGTTTCATCAAAATCGGTTCCGTAGCTTAAGCGTAACAGACACAGTTACTTTCGCATTTATAATACATACTAGAAATTGCCCTGGTTTGCTTCGGAAGTAGAGTTATCCAGTGGTATACTAATTTTAACCTATTATCCCACGGGAACAAAGCAGTTTTCTGGGATAAAAAGTATTCTATAATCATTCTCGGGTTTTAAAATTAGATTATGCCAACTTTCATCTAAGTCTGTCCTGTGGTTTTTGCGTGAGGCTCGAACAGACAGACAGATAAAAAATCCAAAAAAAAACTTTTGGTCTCTATATCTATATTTGTCTGTAATATGTTATCATCAAATAATTTATTATAATATCATATAATAGGTCATCATATACATATAGTATGTAATGGTAGGTTTCCTCATTCCACGATTATAATTAATAAATATTAATCAACCTAATTAATTATGTTATTACTTTTGGTATCATCACTACCATCTCACCCCACCATGGCCCACTATTGAGCATGGGTCTCTTCTCTGAATTAAGGCTAAGGCCATAGTCCACCACGCTGGCCAAGTGCGGATTGGCAGACTTTATACACCTTTGAGTTTTGCAAACTGCCCGACATGCAGGTTTCCTCACGATGTTTTCCTTCACCGTTATAGCGAGTGACATTTAAATGCTTAAAACGCACATA
>DWJZ01001864.1:0-21478 GCA_018249125.1 Asbolis capucinus
AGAGTATACTAAATAAAATATCAATTTCATTATTTAAAAAAGAGAATTGTAATTCCCCAACCGTGAATCGTAATAATAATACCCACTTGGCAGTGCAGGATCACTGATCAAAAGAACAAGAGCAGTATTAATTCCCAGCCAGTTTGTTAAATATTTATGAGACTGCCAAATATTTGCTCTGAAGTGTCATGTGTGAATAAGCATTTTTTTTTAAATATAATTCAATGCTTGACTCCACTCCCACTTAGTAGTAAGTGGCAATGTAGAGCACATTAACTTAGAAGAAGGCTAATAACTCTTGTCTTGAAGACATTATACTCGAGTGGAAATACAGATAAATTGTTCCAAACCTTTGCTGTACACCACACAAAATAAAAGGATGGATTAATTAAAAAGGATAGTCCCACACATAGACATAAAGATTATATACATATATTTATTACTATTATTTAAAAAATGAGTACTTGTCGTGAATACAGACCTATTTTCATTATTATTTGATGTACATAAAGCAAGGGCTTATCTTTTACCCAAATATAGGGCAACTTTTGTGTTTCATTATGAAGTATTTCCAACTGCAGCGTTAAATCTGTAAAAAAATAAGACAGTAAAAATTATGGAATCTTTATTTCATGTTAGCAAATTGCATTTAGTTCATTCATCTGATATCTATGAAATGTAATAATATGATCTGATTTGTGCTCAATCAACTTCACACCACAAGATGTAGTCACCAGAGTTTAGATTTCATGTCAATGCAAAGATGCCATTGGGTATATGACATAAGAAGACACAAAGTTTCTCCTACAGATTATAAAACTGAAGTACAGTTTTTTTCTAACAATAATTCTGCCATTGTTTTATACAATAAGTTACTTTTATTCACATACATTGTTCTATGACTCACCTGGGTGCACACAATTTTTTGTATCACATTCCGCATTGCTTTGGTATTGACTGTTTAATTGAAGTGGCATATTTACAACTGTTGGTATATTTCCAGGCAAGGGTACATTTAATAGAGGATAGCTGTGAAATAAACCAACTTATTACACACTTTTTTCAATACTAATATTTCTCAAAAACTAAATGGAATATAAGATGCTTTAAGCCAAGTTATTCTGATTGTAAACAACTTCAACATCCAATATGAACACATCTACACTTCTTATACTATATACATGATATTTACGTTCATTGTAGCTTATAGAATGTTTGCTTTTAGTGCCTAATAATAATGTTTACTTTTTTGGAGAATATCCTTTTATAAAAAAGACACACTTACCAACACAGTAATATGATGGAGAGTGCAATTGAGATTGCTGTCACGGGGTACGATGAGCAGAATAAGCCGTAAGTGTAATATATTTGCGCCACTCTTTCTGGGAGCGTAGATCCCGCCATTGTTTTATATGTACGAGAAACTATATACGTAATTGCGTTATTCAATTAAACTCCAGAACCCATTGCTGGTGCGTCACTAAGTTAACATAAAAAATAGTTGCAGAAACACTGTGGTAACTAGTTTTCCATATTTAACACGGTTGATAGCATATCCAGGCAAGATTAACACGATTGCTCCGATATTATGCATCATGCATAGACATGCCGCTAATAATCACTGAATGTAAAACACTGTTTGTTGGTGTTAAGTTAGGTATAGGTTACATCAGGTTTCAATCAACCACCATCAAAATTACTATTGTTGTGTGGGCACTAGAATCACTCACTTTGGCCATGTTCCGATACACACTGAAAGCACCATTCATACACTAGGAAGAAATTCGTTCCATTATAAGGGACAGGTTGCAGTATCATGATTAATATTATCATTAAATGATATCAACATAAAACCAATTAAATAAATAAATTAGATAGCGCCAAAAACGTGTATGATAATATAAATTTGAATTCAAACCCAAATTGTGTAATATACCTGTATGCTGAATATTCGTAACACCTCACAGTGCTCTAGTATTTAGCGGAACATACCTTTATTTTTTTGAAGAGTAGAACTGTCATATCAAAGATTCAATAGAAGGACACGACCGTCTCTAAAAGTCATTGTCATACATTAATTGTCATGAATGTTTTGGCAGTCTGTTGCCGAATCATAATGTATACTTTGATACGTGCCGAATGGAAGCGTATTGGATAAATACTCTTTCGGCGAATAAATAATCGACGATCTTTAATTAAAGTATACTTAAATAATAAACGTAGAAAATAAAGTCTATGACTTAAAATCTCTCTCGTCGAATCGAAACAGAACCATCAAGCGTTTAGTGGCCTAGTCGACAAACGCATCGAGAATAGTGTCCTCTATCACATTTTCCTGAAAACCTAAAATATACCTATATGAATCAGTAGATGACGTTAGTCGTTACCCTTTTGAACCTCACCGTCGTAAGGTTTTGCGTACTCGATGTAATAATAATTAATCTACAAGTGTACGAACTTATCATTATAATTATATATTAAGAATCGCACACAAGTCAATATTTTTTCGTCTTGAGTTATCTTACTAAATAATTTGGTATTATATTTTGCCCTTCTAATTCGAAGCAGAAATTGATTTATTACTTTATAATATAACTTTTCCACTATACTGTTTTAACAGCTGGCTAAAATCAATTTTTCTTATTCTTACAAATCTTGTATACAAAAAAGTGGACGATAACGTCACAGTTTTCTTATAAAACCGTCTCAATAAATGTTGTAACACAATAATATCTTGGGCCTTAACAACTTGTGTCACTATACGCAAACTTTGTAAAAAAAATGTACGCATTTGTCATAAAAATGGTTTACAAGATATGTACGGATGACAAAATCGGACTATACATAGAATTTTACTTCATAAGTATGTGGGTGTAAGTAGGTACCTATTTACTCAGCATTGGTTAGCAATAAGTCATATCATATCTCAATGATGTCGTCTTCCGGTATTTCTTTAAATATTATTGTTCCTACTCTTCCAACTTCTTACCAGAACTTATCACGTGGGTTTTCCAATATGATAAAGATAAAAATAATATATACTAATAACTACATAATATATATAAAATAGGTAAACTCTTTGCAACTTACATCTAACTTATTTTAAAATGGGTATTTTGTAATAATAATACTTATGTTTAACAAAGATTAAGTCTTTCATCTAATTAAACTGGCAATGCAACCATTTTGAAAGGCATTTTAAAACATAATACGGATTAATGAAACGCCTTAATAAAGGCGGTAAAAATGGCTCAGTTGGTTCAAGTTTGGACAAATTAGTACTTAGGCGGGGACGTCTTTAGAACAACACTTAAGCCTGATATTAAAATCCAAACAGTTTGGTGGGATTCAGAGGAAGTAGAAGGACGGAGGGGAAGGTAGCGCCTTATCGCGAGTATTTCTCTGCGGAAGCGCTGCCGCGGCCACTAGGCCTGTAGACAAATACGTGGAGTAGACATATTTTATAACAAAATTAGATTTTTATTTGGTGACATATTCACTTGGGCACATTGTTGTTAAAATTGTCGTGATCATATCGTAACTAAGTGCATGGTTTCAACCCGATAAGGGCCCACCACTGGGCTCGGTTCCTGGGGGGGATATTCCACCAGCTTCAAAGCCAATTAATACAAACGGCTTTACGTGTCCTCTGAAGCATCGAATCGCTCAGGATTGCCACTCGCAATCAGCCATTCACCTACCGACCGAGAAGCTGGTGCATCTAAAGTGGTAAATAGAGATCACAAAAATTTAATTATAATTATTTGTTTCGTCTTAGAAACCAAAAAAATATTAAGCAAAAACTTTTAAAATGTCATATCAAAAAATAATCAGTAGCGATAATGAAAATATACAATGAAAATACCCAATGTCTCGATAGACAAAACCTAACTACGAAAGTATTGTAATACCGTATCCACGCCTCTCTTGTTCTAGGTGCTCAGTTTTTAACAACGTTAATAACGGTGGAATTAAAGCGCGAGAGGCCACCGAGGACGATTTAATTAAACCTTAACGAAGATCCCTCTTCGCCCGCGAGTACCTGCCATGTTTTATTCCATTTCTCAATATAATTTCACTTAGTGTATTCGTGACAATAATTAAACGTTTCATTTACAGGTAAATAGCTATCTACTTTGAATTTTAAGAAACTATTGTTCCATGGATTGTGAAATAAAAATAATGCAAACAATCTATCCTATAGATAAGTAAACGTATCCACAACAAATATCTGTAGTACGAAAGGTGTACAGTATTGTAAAAGGTCTACACTATTGAACTGGTTTTTTATTCTGTGGTGATGTGTGAACGGCTATCTAGCCTAGTTGATTATGTTTCTGCTTGCGATGCGTAACGGGTGCGATTTCCGGCTGGGGTAGGCAAATGATATAATCGTAAATGTTAGATTAAGTTATGGGTTATTTGTAATTTGTAGTGTTTTCATCACCCGCTACACAAAGGAAGCTAGGGAGGGGATTGGCGAGTTTTATTTTTAATTAGCTATATAAGAAACTTTTTTCACAGATATTTAGGATCGTGCGTGTTCGAGAACCTACTTTATTTATTTACCCAAATTATGTAATCGATAAACTAAATTACAACACTAAACTAAAAAACGAACTTTGAGTATTTTATTCTTTAAACTCCCTACGGGTTACAACTCCAACTTTCCAAATAGTTATGTAAAGGACGATTCATTTGCGGTGACGTGTCATTGGATGCATTTGACATGGGTCCGTGTCACTGATAGCCAGCGCGTGATCCCGCGTGATTTACGGCAGCCGAGCCCACTAATGTGCTCGCAGCCTTGCAAAATTATACTGTGCACCCTGTAGCACGACTGCCGTTTTTATCTATACCTACACATTAATATTGTAAATGTAAATCTTACCTGTGTTACAAATCTGTTAATATAAAATTATAATATTAGAGATTTTTTTGCAAGTAATTAATTGTTTAATTTCTAGTAAAATACGTTTACATGATATGTTAGGAAAATTTAAGGGTAGTAGTGATTTGATTTAAGTAGTAAATTTTAATAAATGGATTTAGTTATATTGTTTTACACTAGTATACGGAACTAACGCATCCAACCTGGTAATCGAGTATATCTATCATCCTACCTGATAATCGAGAGTATCTATATATTATTGTAATAAGTACTGGCAGTTAGCTCCTGCAGTCTGACGCCATATTATTTTTTATTGGTCGAAAAACATGGCGTGCAGTAATCTGTAATCTGTGGGGAGTGAACGCGGGAATATAAAAGTTGGTTGTGCTTAAATTATCAATAACGGTAATAGTAAATACCAGTTTTTAATATTAAATTGTAATTGTGAACAATGTTTTATTTATTTATTTTTTAGTTTTTCTTTTTTCTAATTGATGAAAAATGTATTTCAGATCAACGAGGTGTCTTGCGTCGTCTTATAAATAAGATATTTACATTTCAATTTGAATTGAACTTAGAATGAATTTAACATCTAAGTTTATATAAAATTACAATAAAAGGCTAAAAATAAAAGTTGATTTTTTAATAAATTACAAAACCGAAAATTTTGCTGGCAAATTTAGAATAAAAGAAGATTTGATCCAACGTTTTCATTAAGGTGAGCTTGTTCATTTGCAAAATGATAAATATGGCATAAATTATTTCATTTAATATTCAATTCCGTTCTTTCACCGTAGCTTCGAATATTACGAGTAAAGAGTAGATATTTTGCCGTCGACACCCTTTTTATTTTTTCTCTGTAGTTATGATACTGCAGGCTCTTAATTTCGAGTTTAAACATAGAGGGGAGATTCGTTTAAAAGAACACTCGACAAATCCTAGGCTCAACACACGGGTGCACCTGAGCCTCTACTTGTTATGCTTTTATACGTTTTATCTCTGATGTTTGTAATGTTGCTTAAAAATCATTTTTTTTGCAGAGATTCGAAAGAATTTCTTTTTGGAATTATTTTGGGGGGTTTTAATTTCTGTATATAATGTTCACTCCCTCGATTCTTCCGTGTTAGATACTTCTTAGTTAGAAATAAGTTAATAAGTAGCTAACTACCTAAATAGATTAACGAGATTGTTGATGTATAGTAACATAAACAATACTTAGAAACCTTTATCAATAAAATAGCTATTTTGAAATATTATCCATATATGTATAATGTATACATTCTACATACTTTTTATACTAATATTAGCCTCCGCCCGTGACTTCGTCCGCTTGGAATAGTTACACTTTGGGCTAAAGCTGACTTTAACCCGCGTCTTTCACACATGATATTTGCGAAACTTTAACCGTTTACTCAGCACACGCAGCGGAAGATCTTAATAGAAAAAAAAAATCCCCTAATTTTGAAACATTCTTCATTGGTGCTCCGCTCCTATTGGGTTTAGCGTGATGATATATAGCCTTCCTCGATGAGATATCTAACACTGAAAGAATTTTCAAAATTGGACCAGTAGTTCCTGAGATTAGCGCGTACAAGCAAGCAAAAGAACTCTTCAGCTTTATAATATAGGTAGTATAGATTGAAACTTTGAACTCAAATAAAAGTTTGCTGCAATGTTAAGTACCATATATTCCTTGGATTGTTGTACATTTGTTTATGATTTGTTCATTCATCCTTTTTTATCCACAGTAATAACTATAACAATGTGACTCCGTCACAGATGTTAACCAAACCCCAGTCATTCAAAGAAGCTTTTTTAAAATATTTGAAAACACAAGTTTTAATCAAAGAGCCCTAACACGAAGAAACATATTAAATTTTATAACTGTATTGTAAACCGTTGAGGAGTTCCCTTGTATGGTCATGCTTATCGTAAAAATGCATTGTCACCGAAACTAAAGCAGTATGCAAATTTTCGGATTCGTAGTGTCAGAGGATGTGGATCTAAATAGGCTGACAAAATCTGACCCGAACAGTTAAAACACTGCAAGCTAAATAAAAGCTTGTAAAAATAAATATACAATTTGCAAGAGCTGGCTTCTTTAAAAAACATTATTATAATAAATTTCATTTGTATATATAACACTAGCTGTTCCCAGAGTCACTCATCAACCATGTGTCCGATGGATATAATTTTCCAAAGAATTACAATAAAAGTTGCTAAGAACATCAGTGCTGTATCTCCGACCATTTCAGGGTCTATAAAAACAAACATTGATTTACATAAATATAGATAGATAATATTAATACAAAATTTAAAACCGTGTGAAATATTTAAACAAAATAGGGGTTTCCACAGAAGAATGTCAGGTGTGGGATTCGAACCCACGCTCCCAGCTGAGAACCAGGACTATTGTCCTGGCGCCTTAGACCGTTCGGCCAACCTGACTTGATAAGGCAGTACGAATACTGTCTACTATATTGTATTCTGCACATGCGCAGTATGTTTCAAACCACGGAATAAAGAGAGAAGTGGAAGTGGTATACATGTCGATTAGTATGGGAACCTGGCTAGCAAAATTAACACAAGTAAATGACTAATTAAAATTTTTCCCACTAAGAAATGTATACGTTTATTGGTTCTTAGTTTAATCTCTCAATTAGTCTAATAAACTCGCTGTTTCTTTTTGAAATTGATCCGTAAGACCAACAGCCAAATTTGTAAATTATAAGACTTTTTAGCGTCTTAGTACGTTAATCCATTAGAAATATTACTAGTTTTAAATGGTTCTATTCACGGCTAGATCGGTTCCTTCTTTTACGTAAAATCGAGCGATAAGATTTTTCCTGAAGGTCATTAATCACCATGCTATTAATTTCACAGGAAAATAATAAAAAATATCTAATTTCCACAGAAAAATACTAGTTTTTAATCAAATGAGCACTATAGTGGCATAACGGGATATAGATTCGCCGCTTATTTAAAAAAATAACGGTATAAAGATTCCAAATATGATTTTCAAGTGATGCCACGGGTAACTGCTAGTAAATTATATATCGAGATTGCTTCTTTATTAGCTGAAAATATGAAGATCCCTAAATCTTCATGTCAACGGAGGATAGTTTGCGAAATTTACGATGTGTTATATTATAATTTAGTGTCGAGAAGCAGCCGTAAAATCGGGCTTAAAAGATCAGGGTGAAGGTGATAGTGTCCGGGGTGCCGCCGAGGCTTGTAAGCAGTCAGGAATGATGGTAATACCTTATATTTTTGCATGACTTTGCATTGGAAGTTCTTACTTTTTGAACAATTTATATTATTTTGATTAAAATAGTTATTTAAGGTATATGATGTCTGAGGTCGTTATCTCATCTTATCTTTATACTATACAACAAAAAACTGCTGTAGATATCTTGATAACAAAATTATGTAGTCTGAATATTGCTTTAATGATTTTGTTGAAAATTACAATTTCAGCTACTTTTGGGTCAAGGAATAAATTTGAAAAGTTAGCGTGGTGAAACAATGTATTCATTAGCTTGTAATGCTAGATTAAATATCCTTTATAAGCTAAGATTTGCATTAAGACAGTAAATAATGAAAGGTGGTAAACCGCCAATTTATTCATCGTTTTAGTATCTACCTAACTAGTTTATTTTTTCTTTCTGTTTCTATACAAATTCATACAATAAAAGTAAACTCAACATAACAAAGACCTAAAAATATTTTCAAGATACTTTGCAATTCGTAAGGCTAAAAAAGAAGACGTTATCCGGGCACTTTAATGACAATACCTCCTTTCAGAGTTTCCGCTCCCCGGGAATTTATGAAATTTAAAAAGTTCTTCTGGCGAGAGAAAAAAGTGATTAAATATGTTTTGTTCAAGAGCAAGACATTAAAGCGATGTTAAGGGTGTGATAATGAGGGCGTTGATAAGCGTTTATTAGCCGACGGCTCGGGGCCAGCAAGCTCAATAACAGAGCGTCTAACGCTATCTAGGGGAGTTAAATCATTTTAACGTAGTTTGCCTTGCGACTCTTTTAAGAAAAATGCCGTGATACGACTCTTATTTGGCTTTTAAATTGCTGGTTTGCTCTCCTGCGATGACTTTGTTTTATTAATAAATTTTGAATTTGCGGCTTTGAATTTCAGATTCAAAAACTTGGTGCGCGTTTGATATACTCGTAGGTAATTTCGTTCAGATTTCGGCGACATTTTTAAATTTTTATATAAGACGGCATTCATTTTGATCGTCGAAAGTTTAAAAGTAACCTTACCCACTATAAGTTTGTAACGCGATCACAGGTGCAATATGACTTGAAACGAATAGCATTACTGAATGCAATTTATTTCTTTGGAACATTATGGCTGCTGCAACTCATAAGCCGGTGTAGGAATACGGTATGGGTAATAAAAACGGTGTAAAGTCCATCTATGTTGACTGTCATACCAACGTCCTCTGTTTATGCTGGACTAGTATCTCAAAACGTTTTTCCCTCTTTGTTTGATATAACTTGTAGAACTATTTTTGAATGTGTATTAACATAAAGACGGAGCCCGTCGATTGTTATAACGTTATAATCGATTTTTGTTAGTACGGTAACTTGACTTGTTCTATCTGTGACTATTATAAAATTATTAGTTCTGGTCTAGCTAGTGTTTTATTCACAACATGGTGACAGCGGTGATGTAAAGTTAAAGTTATTAGTGGCACAGTACAGTGGCAAGGCACAATAGTGAAAATAAGATTGTGATACGGAAAGTACGAGTTTATATTGTGTAATGGAACTCGCGCGGTCACCGCCCGAATTAAGTCTTGAAGGCGGCCCCGCACAACCACGACCGCATGGCGAAAATGGCAACAACATTTCACAGTGTTCTTGGAGGCTTAGGGTGTTAACAAGGAGCACACAAGTATTTAAACGAGTTTATTAGTAAATCTGATTGGTTCTTATGGTTACGACGTCTACATGACTTTTGTAAAGGACGAAAGCAAAGTAGATATTGATACACTGTTGAAAAAATTCAATGATCACTTCGGAGCTGTTTAAGTTTTTTAGTCGACATCAGGAGGCCGGCGAGTGGATCGACGAATACGTCACTGCTTTATAACTCCTCTATTGTGATTTAGAATACCTGGAAGAAAGTTTGATTCCTGATTGTATAGTTTGTGGAGTGTGCGACCGGAAGGTGCGGGATAGGTTTTTTCGGGTCACCTTTCACAAGGCGGTCAAGATATGTCAAGCCAGTGAAATTTCTACAAAGGAGAAACAACAGATAGAAGAGACAAAGAGCAGAGGTGGCGATGAGGATCATCATCGGCCGTGGTGGAGGTCGTCTAGCGGTACCGAGGTGGCCAGGACCAGCGGAGGACGGCGGGCATGCCGTGGGGCGACGGGGCAGCGTGACCCGACCCGCCTGGCGCCAGCGACAGCCGATACACTGACTCCCGCGCTGGTTACAGCAATATGCGATTTTGTACTTCGTGTGGAGGAGTGCGGTGTAATGTTGGATATAGGTGTTCAGTAAAGTATTCAAAGTGCTACTTGTGTAACGTCAGTGGTCATTTTAAAAAAATGTGTCCCATACTCGGCATTAAATAAGTATATGGAATTGAAGAAAATAATTGTAGTGTGAATGCAGCCGATGGAATGTACATACTACGAGTCGACTATAACCGGTAACAATGTCATGGTATGAAACCTTAACGCTACGTAATACTGCCAAGATAAAAATATTCAAGACGGGAACGGACCTTAATGTTATATCAGTGAATAATTACTTAAATCTTGGATAATTCTTACACAATAATAACATTAGGGTCCCATCCTTTTGCGGGAATTATATTCCTCCGGTCGGTTCTTGTTATATCGATTGGGGGGCATATGAGGGGCAGGTTTATAAATTGTTATTTGCTGTGTGTAAGCACGAAAGTGTATTAGGAAAACACGCCTGTGAAATTTTAGATATTATCAAAGGTGTGTTAGCTGTCAGCATTGATCAATATTCTGATTTATTTCATGGTTTAGGAAAGATAGTTAATTGAATAGTTACAGATATATTTCATATTAACTAGTGAGTATATATTTCAAAAAAATAAATATAGATAATATTATTACGTACCAAATAAAAGTGAACTTTAAGTAAGTACTTAAAGTTTACCTACGATTTAAGGATTGAGTATTGAATAATTATAAGGATTGAGTATTAATATTACTCAGTGTTTCTTGCTACTTAAAATTCGAATACTATTAATTTCATACAATCTTCAATGGTTCAGGGAAGACATTATAATAGATTATTCTTTGTATGGGAACAATAATTTTCTATCTACCTACATGTGGTCCGTAATAAAATTATTAGTTCTGGTCTATTTAATGTTTTGGTGCAATAATTCTTAGCATATTGCATCACCAACTAGGTGGAGAGAGGCGCAGTAAAATCTATTACAATTAGAGTGTGCACACCGTATCATTTATTAAAAAAAAGAAAATATTCTACGGAACGACTTTACCAAATTAGGAACTTACAATCTGTAAGGGAAGCTATATATATTAGAAATTATACTTAGGATATACAAGGATATATCTGTAGATCCAAATATCTTAACAAAAAGAAGAAAAAACATAGTGCACAAGGTCCCCAAGTAAATTCTTCATTTGCTAACATTCGGTACAATAGACGAGCAGCTCAGGTATAAAAAAATCAATAATATGAATTTTCTATCAACAAAATGACATACTATGTATGTAAAAAAGAATAACTAAGATATTTACAACCACTTACAACGAAAGAATGTAAAACAAACTATTTATAGGAATGTAACAACAATGAACCGCCCCTAAAACGGTTAAGCCTTGTCTGAGATTTGTATTAATTAATAAATCGAAAAACATAGTAATTAAAAGTAAAAAAAGAAGTGGACACAATATATTAAATAAACAAAAAAGTAAGCCAAACTATAATTGTATCATCGCGTTCATAATTTACCATGTATCAGGGTACGAGGGTGCTAAGTCGCAGCTAAATCCGCGGCGCTGCGGTCGCAGGTGCGCCCGACTGGGCTTAGCGGTATTGACACCCCCGGTGAGGATTATGATTTATAGGCGGCTAGTATGTGTTGTTCAATCGTAATATTACTAGCAGTTAAAACAATGTTAATATGTACAAAACGTTCATAGGTCATTGCTGAAGCGTTCAGAGCGCAACGGCTTATTTCGATCGTAAGCAATTGGTAAAGTTAACCAAAGGATTAAGATGGGTGATCACTAGTGGCTTCATGAGCGTTTCCGGACTTTAGAGGGCATATCGGAGGCCTTCGGGTGGCAAAAGTTTGCGTAATGGGTTGGCCACTAACCCCTTCACCAATTCGCGAAGTGGCGTAGCGGTGTAAGCTATGAACATACTCAGTGAAAGAAAAGACCCGTGCTCAGTAGTGGGCCATTTATCAATTGAATATGTACATTTGTTTTTCGCTTAAGTTGCGTTTGACCCACCTGATGACACGAGTAAGTTAAGTAGTTTTACACGGATTACCTGATGTTATTTGTGGGCTAGCAAAGATGACACAAATCGACGTCTTAATTTGTCGACGTCGTATTAAAAAAAAAAATACATATTACCTATATATGTAGGTAATATACATAATGTATATACAATTTTTTTATAATTATCTTTGAATAGAATAAAATATATCTCTGACTGTAACCTACCCCAGTCGCAAATCAAACCCGGGGCCGCTTTAACTTTTCAACACAGCCTCTTGAAATTTCAATTCGATATCTTTTGTATATGCTTACATGGGAGCCATCAATATATTAAGGTAATTCGAGGATTTATATCCCGTATATGCGGGTGGACTTACTTCGAGCCGAACTTTAGTTATTCGATAAAGATTATCGTTACTGTGCCCCTTACCGTCGTTACTTTTAACTCAGCCTTTTAATGATTATTTTTTACAGACTTCAAAAAAGGACGAGTTACTCAATTCGTGTGTATTTTTTATATATCAGAATTGAGAACTTTTTAGTCTGTGGACCTATTTCTTTTTAATATACATACACCTAGACACCCACATATATAAATATATATATTATATTTATTTATTATATATACGTGTGTGTATATTAAATAGAAATAGGTCCACGAACCAAAAACTTTTCCTGTCGCATTTTGGCTAATCTCTTATTCCAAATCTGGAATTCAAGATTTCCAATAATTAATATGCCTTTAACCTTCCCACGAGTATAACATCACTATGTTTTATGGTTTAAGAGATAATTTTATGTTTTATATGATATGTTTTACATCAACCGTACACAAAAACTATAAATACTATGTCATTTCCATACAAAAACAACTCCAAATACAACGAAATTTCTAAATAGCTTAATGAAACTGCTCAATGATAAAAAATTGCTCAATTAAATAGTAAAAACATGTAATGAAAGCTAGCATATTGCGCCCTCGACCGAGCTACAAATGTCATTCGATCTCTGGAGGATTAAATTCGGCTATAAACCACGTCGAACGCAATTAGTGCGCAAAATTTCAATTTGATTGGTGTAATTGCACCTCTTTACAGAAACACCACGGGAACAGTTGTTATTAAGCGTTTCTAATTTAATATCATTTGCATAGACGTGACCCGTTGCCGCGCCACCACACTGATATCAAGTTTTGCACTGACGGTTTGTATGGTTTTATGGGTACCTGGTACTTTATTTAGAAGATTTTTCGGTCCGTCTGTCCTTAGATGTGTCAGGCCATCGATTTCCTCCCCAATGTCTTTTCTTTTAAACTTTTATGCTTATATAATTACATTATTTACATACCTTATATTGCAGTAGTCGTTAGGTTTAGTTACAAAAACATACAGTTGAAAATTTGAAAATTAAAATGGTGCCTTGTAAGCAAAAGTATTATATATTTCGTATATTTTATTACACCGGCCGCAACAACAAAAAGTGCAAATAAAACGAAGTTAAGAATTAAATATAGTATCAGAATATAACTATTACTACATAATGATCCGAAACCCTTCGTGTGCGAATCCGACTCGCACTTGACAGTAACATACACTGAAAAGTATTAAGCACGCAGTACCCGTATCATGTTACAAAGTGAAAAATACCCAGAATCGATAGACATTATACTTTGAGATATATTTCGCGATTTGCAATCATGAGTAGGTACGTATTTAAGATGATTAAATTAATTATTATCCTGTGACGTCATTGTGATATTCCCGACTATGTAATGTAAATGAAACCTCATCTGATAACTATTGATTACGTAGATTTTTTAATAATAGAAGATGGAAATATTAACGAAATTAATTGCCAAAGCCAGCGGCTGGCGGATGGCGCGGGGCGCGCGCGGGCGAAGACCCGCACTCCCCTGTCACAGATACAAATCGCGCGGATTTACGCGCACTCGAGCCCCACTGGAATTTATCCGTCGCTTCTATTTACGTATCCTTTTATTTGTTTCGCTCCTATTAGTCCCGATAGAGAATTTTTATGTTTGCGTGCCCCCGGCGCCTGCCCTCGTAAAGCGGCGACTTGTGAACACTTTACAGCGACGCTAACACAATTTTCGAACGAGTGATATCTCTTTATCGGATTATGGAGCCATAACTTAACATCGTAGGCCTCTAGTAAATATTTTCGTTTGCATCCCGATGACTTAGTGTGACTAATTACGGCCGTTTATTGTTGCAAATCCAGGTGCGTTGACAGATGTAATCCTCTCAAGTTCTCCGACCAGGGAGGTAATAGCTCAGTAGCTTCTGGCATACGTTACGTGGAAAATGGGCGAGAAATTAACTAATAATTTTTTTTTAATCAAATGATAATTTGTTAATTAAAAATTAAAATATTTTATAAGTTCCTAGTTTAAATTTATAAATTGCCTTCGTGTTATTACCACAACTCTAATAGCTACGAGTACAATGTATAATCAAATTTTTTCATCGCATATTTTTTTCTCTTTGTTTGGAGTACGAAACATCTTTTATTATTGTTTTATTTGCCTGATGGCCAAAACGTCCTTGCGTTAAAAAATTGGAACTCGTATTAGGATAGCATAATTATGTACATCGATTTAATATCTACCTTTGCATATTGGGATTTATTTATCCTCGTTAGAGGGAGCGGATCAGTCAGAATCCAGCAAGCAAACATTTAAATTAATGTAATAAAGAGGCGTGAAATGCGCGGCTCGAGGGATTAGCGTAGCGGGATTCGTAGCGCGGCCACGAGACTCCGAATACCACAGAACAACGGTAACAAATCGGTATAGAATGGTACAGAAACATATCTGAATCGAAATTTAAAACTTTAGGTACTTTTTTTTTCTATGAATGACGCAGATACAGCTATCTTGCCCTGAACTACGACGTACTACGGAGATCAGTTAGCTGTTAAACATGTATATTTTTAAATATATACATCTACGAGGGTTAGTTCGCGTGGTATGTTAATAAAAAGTAGTTTATGTGTTTTCCAGACTATAATTTATCCCTGTGCTAAAATTCACTCAGATCCGTTCAGTAATTTTTGCGTGAAGGAGTAACAAACATCTAATACCAATCTCAATTAATCTTACTATCTTTCACTATTGCACACGATGACACAGACGGACAAGAAGATACATTTCTGACCATACTTTATTTTAAAACGTCGTAATTTTATCTATATTTTATAATTATAGAGTTTCAGGCTTGATTAGGCACAATACGAATGGCCACAGAAGAGCCAATGGTCAATAAGTGATCGGATAGGAATCGGCAAATTACATCGGTGTCGGCATAAATCGAGGCCGCTCTCGACACTGTAATGCCTGTTAAGCCGACCGCCTGATAATGGGGTTTACACGTCCACAGGACTTAAAACTGCTATTCCCTTTGTTCACAAACACTTGATTTTATATTTTACATATTACGCGAATATGTTTTATATTACCGATGTGGTATTTTAAAGTCAATATAAGACGTTAAAGTAAATTATTTAGAATAGGAATACAGTTACAAATTTCAATTGAAACTCAGTATAGTAATAAAAAAACGTCTGGGTATGAATTTGAGATATTACCTATGTAACATAAATATTCTACTTATAATTAATTTATTGTACCCACAACGGCGTTACTTTTTGGATATTTTTATGCTACACAATGATTTTATTCCCTCGGGATCTCAGGTAAAAGTTAATCATTTATATGGTTGCTAGTATTAAGATATTTGTGTCAAGATGATCTACTATGGTGTTCAAGTCCTTGTGGAGTGATATCGCGATAGCTAATAGTTAACCCATTTCTCATGCACCAAATATTAATAAAATCTATGAAAGTAATGTTTAAGTGCATATTATACTTACACATTTTTGGACATAATAATGTAAGTGAAATTTGCGACCGATAAAGAAATGTAAAAAATACTATATCTATAATAAATTATTCCTTGACTGTTTCAACATCAAATTATATTTTAATTTTAGTTGGCATTTTTCTTACGTATACGACGAGATAGGTACTTATTATGAGTAATTGAGTTAAGCTAGATGTTCTAAAGGGATGCTAACCCACAACCCAGTAAGTTCCGTAGAATCATTAATTAATGGATAATATAAATTATAATGCAAAATGCATTACAATTAAGTTACCTTGAAATGTATAATGACATTTATAATGATTGTGATAAAATTAAGTACCTAATTGAGTGTCAAAGGTCACTAACTGTTTGGCGATTTCTTATAGTTTATTTGCTGAGCAGGTAACATCTGTGGCAGACGAGTGTCAACTTGAGACGAGAAGAGTTCCATTATTGTACAAGTTTTAGGACGAGAAACGTGACGCGCTCGGATACGTGATCAGTGCGACGGAAAAATTAATGTTTATATGAAGAGTAAATGCTCTAAGAACATTCCAGAAATGTTAATGAGCAACTTTCATTTTTATAGTTAGCAATGATGATAAAGTGATTCGTTCAATTAGTATGAAACATAATTGAAACGTATTGACACATAATTACGTTTTGTCATATACATATTTATTAACTTACTTTTCGACAGAAACCAAAAATATAGTATTTTGAAATGTATGTAGCCTCTAAACAATGCGTTTTGCAAAAAAAGAAGTGTTTCACGACCATTAATTCGGTATACTGACACAAATTTTCATTTTATTATATTAATCCAGTATGTGGGAAATATTGTAGTCAGGTTCCCGAATTATAAGAAGACTCATGTTCTGTTGACCGCCACTGGTTGAAGGATTTCGATTCAATTGTCAAAAGGGGAAGTGATTTTACAAAGAAATATGTATACACCTTCCTACTAAAGACCCACTACTACCTACTAATTAAAAAGCTTTTTGTCAAAATGAGAAGAGATTTTACTAAGTAATATACATCAACCTACTACAAACCCCCTACCACGAGTACCTACTAATTTAACAATCTTTTTAAAACAATAGTATCAATATACAATAAGTAATTAACCAATTCATCGCCAATGGATCATTCGCATCGATATATTATTATTATATCGTGTCAAAAAGAAAAACATACATCACAACGGTCTCATATGTTTCAGGGGTCAAATAAAACATTCCAATCACGTCGGTTCGGTTGTTTTACAAACCGATACGACGTGGGTTCCGGTGTGTAGCTACCGTCGCTATTCAATCATAACACTTAATAACACACGCAAAAGGTTGTAAATATTTTCCCGATAAACTGGCCACTAGACATGACAATGCAATCAACGGTGACCGGGCGGGATTTGCTTCATACATGAACGGATTTGCGGGATGAATAAGTTTCGACCCCAGAAAATAACAACGACGGTCTAATATTGTACGTAAAACGTTTTATACAACTCGTTGCAAAATTTCCTTTGGTTGGGACTTTGTATTGATATTCCAGGCCATGTTAGACCGTGTTGCAGGCATTCTAAACAATGTCGGGGTCGTTTAGCCCATGTGTATAATATTAAAATTGAAAGCTATGATTATACCCGCAAAAGGCGTTAATTTAACACAACAAAACAACAACTAAATTAACAAACAAATAAAACAAAGAAATTAATTTAACTAAAAATAAATTGATTGGACAAAAAAAAATTAGTAAAAGTCTAATGCTTTTAATGTAAGTCCCTCGAAAGGTGAAGATCTTTCTAATTTTTAAAGATATGTGCGAATTAGAAGAAACGTCACTTACTTTGGTGAAGGAAAACATCGTGAGAATACCCGCACTCCTTAGATTCCTCATAAAGTTCTCACAAACATCTAAATGCAATTTTTGTTATTGCCATTGCCCCTCCCCTCCCCGAGAATAGTTGGAGATGATTTTTATTCCTAAACCTTTTAGGCATTCTACTGAATACCTTATTATACTGATTGCGGGTAACTATCATATTAACATACAGTCTACATAAAAAGTTATTTTATAACAACTCCAAAATAGCAAAACCAAAACTGCATTGTACAATCAAGTTTCAAATAGTTACATTTCGCGTCATATCAATCAAAATTTTAGGCGTCGGTGCCGGATGTTAGTCGAGAACCGGAGATCGGAGATGAAAACGTTGGTAAACCACGGTTTTGCTCCAGAATAGGCTTTTTGATTGTTTGTCTGGCATGGGCGCGGAGGCTGGGCCGGCGTATTGCGGCGACGGATTAATGTTACCGATCTAATATGGTGACAGGTGCGGTCGCTCGCTCCCTTCGCCGCATACGCATTTCATACAACCTGAAGTTGTGCAACCAGCGATTGTACGAAAACAAGTACGTATAAGTTTTAAAAAAACGCCACAGTATGTATTATAAAATTGAGAAAATAATGTCCAAAAAACAATTTAAGTGTCGGGTATGTCATTTACATATATAATAGTTATATTAGCGAAACTAAGCTATATATTAATAAATAATGTTAAATTTTGAAACAAAAATTACGATTTTAAACCAACTTCACAAGCGTTGGCCCATACACGCGCAACTTGTATCTCGCAAGACAACGGGAAAAGGGTCTTTACTTGTTACGTTTTAAGATTGATTTCATGGCTACCCGTTAAACGTTAGTCTTATTATTTCTAAGAGGCAAGAACGATGTGTTTATTGCGACAAATAATTGTAAATATAAATTAATAGATAATAATAGTAAGCAATTAATATGTAATTAATGATTCTGAGCTCCCTCAAAGTACATATTAGTTAATTTAGATCAGCTAGGTGAATTAAGCCTTGCGTATTAAATCTAATATCTGCAACATGCCTTTGGTGTTTCGGCTTAGAATTCTCGTCTGCCCATTTATCGGCTATTTACAATTTTAAAAGCTAATAAATTGTTAAGCAACTTTTATTGGCTGTCCAGAATCCAAAACACTTTGTTAAACAAATAATATTCATAATACAGTTATGAACACCAATATAAATGTTTGTAGCATAAAGGCGACAAACCTTCATTAAAAGTTCGTAGTCGCCATCATAACATTTATATAAAGGATCTATGGCTACCTTCATGTCGTCTATAAATAACATATTCCCGAGGTATGACAGCTGTTACTAATCGAGCCGTCATACGCCAACCGGCATTAGTGGGTTCCGCGGCGAACTAAAATTTTCTCTCCGCGAAACTTTGCAAACACCATTAAGTCAATCTGCTCGTTTTACAGATGTTATCCTTATATTAACCGTTCTTGTTGAGCTCTGGGGTAAGCTGGTAGAACTTTGAGCTTTTGCCCAAAATAAACATTGAGAATAAGGAAATGGAAGGAAATTAATATTTTTCAGTTATTCGCGTGGCAAACATTTGACAGCCTTCTGTTCGAATGTTTCCGATACAGGCCGGTGCGACTGATGGCAGAGATCGGTCGCAGCGATCTGTTGTATGAATTTCCAATTATAGGTATCCAAAGAGCGACGGCTATTATGGATGATAATGGGTATTTTATACGTAACGAGTACAGTAGCGAGACAATAATGCCCTAGGCCGAGTACAAAACTTTACATAATCAACAATTTCCACCCAGCTCTCTCACCAGCGTAGTATCAGTTTGCAGTCTCATTACTGTACTCGTTGCGTATGTGAGACTCATATCAATAATAATTGTAGTAGTCGCGGCAAACTGTCGCTGCCATAGATCGCGGCGGCCAGTCGCAGTCGCTTCGCTCAATTACGTATCATAAGTATTCAAAATTGCATTGTGTTCAATGGTCACGAATATGCTGCTTAGTGTGCGAATGCAGTTTTAATAATAATTTGGCACCGCAATGACGACAAATTAATTAGAGAGAGGCGGCAGTCCGCTTTTGATTTGCGCCGAGTGATGAATGGGTAATAATTTGTATGCAAATAATTTGTAATCCTTTGGTTTGAATTTGATTCGTAATACTTCGTTATGCAGACATCGTGTACTGATTTGTTTTTATGACGTCATGACCTAATTGTTAGTTAAAAAAGTATCAAAAATGTAATGCTTAATCATTTCTGTCTTTGATTAATTTATTTAAAAAAAAACGACTTCTTAATACGTGTATAAGTAACTAATTTAATCCAAGTACTCAAAATTTCCGAATAGTCAAAATAGGTTGAATAAAAATTAAAAATTCATAAAGTACGCGTTATTAGGGAT
Organism: Asbolis capucinus; assembly: GCA_018249125.1. Taxonomy (NCBI): domain Eukaryota; kingdom Metazoa; phylum Arthropoda; class Insecta; order Lepidoptera; family Hesperiidae; genus Asbolis; species Asbolis capucinus. Next base: position 20,524 of record DWJZ01001864.1, read on the forward strand.
CCTCAAAAATTACTCGTCAGATGTTATTCAATTTAAGATGAGATAACATGATAAGCACCATTTTGTGAACAAACCGTCTCCTTTTTACAAGTTATTATTTAACTTGCAATATATGTTTGTATATTAGTGTATTTGTTTGTCACGGGCCATATCTTGCAAGTTTAATTACACCCACTTTCTCTTACACTGCGGAGCTGAAATTTTAACATGGGAACTCGGCAACCGTCTCTAATAAAAAGAAATGTTGTGTATTGCTTTTTTATTTGGAGCTCGATAATTGAAGCATGTGTTATTAAATATTTTAATAAAGTTTGTTTAAAGTCGTTTTAAAATACTTACCAACTTGTAAGCGTTTTCATCAATTTATTGTCTGAGTCACGTTTATTACATTTCCGTTGTAGATATACAGGTCAATTAATTACAAATGTTCATCCTGGTGAACCTTATAGCGAAAAGCAAGTAAAATATAGCCTAAACTGTACAAAACAAAGTACATAGCTACCTAAACAAAGTACCAATGAATTATTATATTATATAAATTGAATTGGTATACGTAGGTCACACAAAAAAAATTGTATAACTTAAAAAAACAACATGTTATAACCTAAATATTATGTTTATTGCTTTTCAAAATACTCTTCTTTGCATTTTAAATATTTTTTCATACTACATTACATCGGAATCTAAAAATTACTTAGTTTTGTTAGCCGTGTGTGAGAAGCGTTTCCATGATGTAGAAGGACGTGGCGTTTTGGTCGTCTTTCGCGAACTTTTTGTAACATCCTGGGTAAACAAATGGTAGAATACCACTCGGCGTTGACACTCTTTTGATCTTCAAGTGGAATTGTGCAGATGGGACCCGTAACTGATAAGAAAAACGCGATTTTTTTTACCAGCGTTTCTCGCCTGCCTGACTTTTGTTGGCCTGTTCTCATTTTTAAACACCCATTCACAA
>DWJZ01001865.1:0-21476 GCA_018249125.1 Asbolis capucinus
GAATCCACCCAACTGAGGGCCAGATAATCGATCTTCCAAGTCCAAAATTCTAGATTGGAGCTGGACGTGGAACCGTTATTCGCATCAATGGCTCTATATGACGCGAAAGAACGAAAGAAGCTGTCAGAGAACTTCTACTTCAACCTGAACTCTGAGCACACGCGTCAGATGCTGGCGGCGCACGTGCCGCACGCTGACCTCTCCACACTGAGCCGCAGCGCCGTGTTCGACGTCCTCAACCCCTCGCCTGACGTCTTCCTCGTCGTCAGGGTGGAAAAGGTGCTCCAGGGGGATGTTAATGAGTGCGTTGAACCGTATATCAAGGATGATAAGGTTGGTTTTAACTGCTTTCACTGTTTACTCGAATGTGTGTAGTTAAGTCGCTGTTTGTAGAGTTTTTGTTAATAGAGATCATGTGTTTTTGCAATTATACATATAAGTAATTTGCATGCAATAATTCAACCTGATAATTCGTTGACAGTGTAGAATTAGAACTGTTAAATTATACAAGGTAACTCGGGCATGCTTTTAACTAATCAAACGCATAGTCCCTTTACCATTTCCTTATGTGATAATTTTCTAATCATCTGTTTTATTGCAATTTTAGCTCAGAACGCTAAAATTAAGAAACAGCTTTAGCATTTAAATTAGAAGGTTTCTTTTTTATCCATTTTATCCATAACTTATATAAAATTACTACAAGACAAAATTTCAGTGGTTCATAATTACTCTCATTCCATCTATCGAATGAATGAATGAATGAAAATACACTAGAAAAATAAATGATAAAAAACAGTGATCTTATCGCTTTAATAGCAATTTCTTACAGATAACCTTAGGACGGAGAACTTTGACTTAGAAAGAAAGTAGGTAGAGATGCATATATTGTTTATATTGCAAATTAGAAAATAATAGATAAATATACATAATAACAAATATCATATATATAATATAATTTACATTATATCTATTATGTAATGTATATCTGTAGAACCGCGAGAAGGTGCGTGCGGGCGCGGCGGCGGCGTGCGCGCGACTCGGCAGGTTCCGCATGCCGCTCGCCTGGAGTGCGGTTTCGCTGCTCAGCGTGCTGAGCGGGACCGCCGGCCTCGAGCGGGACCAGTCCGACCGCGACCGGGACCGGGACCGGGATAGCGTCAACTCCAATACTAACAGCCTCGGTAATTTGATACACTCACGCACATTTACACTCAGGTACGAACGTAAATATGCACGCACACATGAGAAAAGTGACTGATTGATAAATGTTAGTGATAAAAAAAAACTTTCACCCAAAAGGCCCCCAAAGCTATCTGTATAGTGGTTGTCGTCAGGTAACAGTGGTTATGATTTCTCAAAGGCCTTTAGATGGCACAAAAATTTTCGATATTTTATGTGACCATTATAATTAAATGTTAACTAAACAACTTTGTCCGGAAGATGATATTAGCAATAATTTCTTCTTACAAATAGGTTATGTGAACGTAAATGTGTCATACGACGTTTTTCGACTTGCGAAGAATTTATTGTGAGATCTTTATCCCTACTAGATTTAAACATAATTTATTTTATAATCAAGAACATAACGGTAAAAATGACGATGGTTTCAAGCAAGTTGTTTGAAAAACAAATTAAATAAAGCATCATATTATAGACCGTAAGGCATCGTCGAGCAGCCTGGAGCAGCTGCGGCGGCGCGCGGGCGAGGTGGGCGGTTCTCTGACGCGCAAGGGGTCGGTAGAGCGTCGCGCACCGCCGCCGCCCGATGACCTCGGCGCGCAACTCGACTCCTTCAAGCAGATCGTCGTTACTGTCACCAGCTTCTTCAAACAGGTATACCGACACCATATCCGATATAGCAGTGATAGCCTAGTGATTTGAATGTTGGTCTTTCAAACGAGAGATTCTGGGTTCAAATCCTGCGGCGCGCACCTCTAATCTACAAAGTTATGTGCGTACTAGAATTTAATTATTGCTTGCTATGGTGAAGGAAAACACCGTGAGGAAACTTTAAAACCTGAGTCTTCATAATGCTCTTGAAGGCGTATGAAGTCCACCAATCCAAACTTGGTGAAGTCCACCAATCCAAACTTGGCCAGCTTGGTGGACTAAAGCCTGTTCCCCTTACCCGAGTCCAATAGTGGCACAGTTATAGGTTACAATTATTAATATTATATCGGGTATTGTGAGGAATTGGATGCACTCAATGAATATCACAATCTTTATTCGTCATTCTATCATCACAAATTCATCATCATCAAAGCCTGTTCCGGGCTTTTATGTTTTTGTTTACATGAATTTGACACCGTAGGTCAGGTACTACCACCTAAATGGGTGGTGGTGATGTCTAAGACATTTTTTTATACTTAATTACTACAAACGGCTGACTCACAGGATATATAGTCGGAATCGCCCGACTAGTTTTTTTTATATCCAATTAGTTAACGCTTGACTACGATCCCATCTGGTGGTAAGTGGTAATGTAGTAAAGTGAAGTAAATCAATAAATGCCTGTTTACTCTTCCCTAGCTGACTTCGAACACCGATGCATGTGACTTATTTCATTCCCTTGCTGTACACATAAGACATTAATTACTTTATATTTATCGATCTAAGCAGCTTAGTTAATTTGTTATGTGCCCTACAGGAAACAGATAAGCTCCGCGACGAGGACCTGTACAAGTTTCTGGCGGAGATCAAGCGGCCGAGCTCGGCGCCGCGTAAGCTCAAGTGCATCCCGGGCACTCTCAAGATCGAGGTCTCACCCTGCCCTGATGAAATCAAGAACGGACTCACTCCAGAACTAGCGAAACTGGCGCCCTACAACGGTCAGTTGACATTATTATGTGGTTTCAGTAGAATCGATTCAATTTGATTTAAGAGTTTTTCTTATTGTTAATTCAAGGTTTATTTGGTAAAGACACTGAACACTTTTATATCTGGATATAGTATTTGAGTCATTGTAATTTTTTGTATAATACTGTGACATATTATAAGTTTGTTAACTTGGTTAATTATCATACTATGACATATTATAAGTTTGTTAATAACTAACAAATATATAATTAAAATTATTCCATTCTATCCTTCTAGTATTATGGAGAAAGTTTGTGAGGGTGAATGGAGCGATGGATTACTCTTTCACGCCAAAACTATAGAACGAATATGAATGAAATTTGACAGAGTGATAGATTATAGTATAGAATAACAAATACGCTACTTTTTACATGTGGGGGAAAACCGTGGGTTGCAACTAGTATCTTACATAAATATTGGTACAGCGGAAGAGAACGTGCGGCCGTGCAAGGAGATCCTAGGGTTTCCGCTGAGCCCGCCGGCCGCGCCGCACCACCAGTACCGCAGCCTGCTGTACCTGGCCGTGCGCGAGCTCAACCTGTCCGCCTGCGCCTCGCGCGCCGCCTCTGCCAGGAACATCACCGTGAGCACACACACATACACTGCTCCTCCGATCACTCATTATCATCTAAACAATTATCAGCATCATCTACCTCGTTATCACCGACAACTTTGGACTTTCACCGTGACTTTTTCACTTCCTAGCTCCCTACCAAATGGCCTTAATTTCGATTATCTACCAAACACGTTTTGATGGGAATTTACTTTTACTACAACTGCTATAACTAAAACAGTTAGTGTAAAAACCATTCGTGAATTATTTTTTCATTGTCAACATATTATCGTGTTAAAAAACCTGAACGACTCCCAGGAGTTTCTCAATTCATTTTAATATTAAATCCATTTCCAGGTGAGAGTACAACTGATGTCCGGTGAAGACCAGGCCTCCGCGCTGCCCAACATCTTCGGCCGCAGCTCCTGTCCCGAGTTCAGTACTGAGGCCTACACCACCGTGCTCTACCATAACAAGTATGTTGTCTCTTTCTCTCCTGCTACCTAGTGTAAGTATTATATTTGATACTAGATTCTGCTCACGGCTTCGCCTGCATCATATGTTGATAAAAAGTAATCAATGTACTATCATTTATGTGTGTGCCAAGTTTCATTTTCATCCATTCTACGGTAAGATCGTGAAGGAAACGCAAATATTCGAACAAATAAACGCTACGCCCCTATAAGGAAAACAATAAAGGCGTAATTACTGTAAAGAGTTACGCCCTTAATGTTTACCGTCGTCGATATAAAGATGTATTTTGTCCCAGAAATCCGTCACTGTACGACGAGATCAAGATGAAGCTGCCGGCCGACTTGGGCGACCAGCACCACCTACTCTTCACCTTCCTGCACGTGTCCTGCCAGAGGAAGCCCGTGGCCCCCGACCAGGAGAAGAGCGTTGAGACGCCTGTTGGATACTCGGTATAATATTTATTTATTTCATTAATTTATTCATTTTTTTTTCTAAAGTGCTATTTGATCCTGTTTAATTATTGACAGACTAGCAGAATTATTAATTTTTACATATAAATTTATGTGAAGTTTCTTTCGCCGTTTCTTCTCCTCAAAAAAGCATCTTTCCGAAACGATGGTAGATTAAAAAAAATGTTGACGTTCTTAAGTGTATTTTTAATACCTACGTAAATAAATGAATTTTGACTTTGACTTTTGTATGTATGTGTATTGGGTCCAATTAATATCAATCAAATTAATATTAATAAATTACTCAATACGTAATATGTAGATTTTGTATGATATTATAAACGTTTCTTTGTTTATTTGTCCTTGATGAACTCTGAAATAATAGAAGACTCATGTCTATAGCAACTTAGTTCAAAGCTTACTGAAAAAGGTTTTACTATCGATATCATATCGCACACATGGTTGATGAGTTCATGAGGTAAATGTATAAACTAAATATCTGTTCCTACACTAATGAATTTTAGTTATATTAGAATGAAATTAAATAAAAAAATAAAAATATGTGTGCAGTGGCTGCCGCTGTGCCGCAATGGCAAACTGACGTGCGGCGAGTGGGCGCTGCCGGTGATGCAGGAGCCGCCGCCGCCAAACTACTCGTACATCTTCCCCGACGTGCAGTTGCCCGGCACGCGATGGATCGACAACCACCGCCCGCTCTTCACGATCGCGCTCGACGCGCACACCACCATACATCCCCTGGTATGTATGCTCTCACACACATACACACACACACGCTCCCAGAGTACACGCATGTACAACCTCATCTTCACGCTCATACTCAGTCACGCAGTCATACTCACATGCACACTCAGCAACATACACGCACGCACAAGGCAACATATACAATGCAAAATAATAGCTATTATTTGTAATCGTAAGCACTTGATATCTATCCTACTAATGCTATAAATGTGAAAATGGGCATCAAAAGGATGGATGGATGGATATATGTTTGTTACTCCTTCATGCAAAAACTACTTAATGGATCTCAATGAAATTTGGCACAGGAATAAATTATGGCGTGGAATACTATATAAGCTACTTTTTATCAATATATCACGTACGAAGCTGCGGGCGGACCCTAGTCAATAATAAGAATTCGTGACTATTGTTTCATATTATTATTTCATTGTTTTATTATTTCCTTCTATTATATAGTCCCTTCTGTATCTTCTGTAATATTTTCAGACGTTAAAAAATGTCTTTGCGAGTTCACAAAACTCTCGCTCTCATTGTTTAATTCTTATTCATTTCAGGATGGCTACATAGAAAGGTTTGCGATGGCATGCGAGGCGGTGCAAGAGGGAAATATTCCCCCGCGGATCGGACTAGCCAACATGGAGGCTGAGCTGCGCGCCAGGTAACATTTTACCTACTTTGTCTACTCTAATAGTTGTGCTATTTTCAGAATTCCATGGTCAAAGAGCATGAGTGCCCGTATGAATCGGAACTCTGTTACTGATACTTTTCTTTCTTTCGTTCCTCTGTTACAACGTACAACTTGCGTATGTGTTCAACAAATACGTTTTTTTTAGACTTCATGTAATATATTAGGTAAAATATGTCATTTACGACAACGGTAGGTATTTTATTTTATTTTTGTTTATTTGGGAAACATCAGGTTTTTTTATTTTTATGTTTGGTTACAAGTATAAAAAAATCCAGATCGCCATTTAACATTATAGGGTGGTTATGACGAAAGGTTATTATAAACTGGCGATGATTTTATAGAAAGAATAGTTGGGCACGAGTTATAGTCATAAGTAATAGTAATTAAGTGCTTTAAGTAACTTAGGGTACAAAATATAAGTCCTTGGGAGTTACTTACCGTTTCTTCTTTCAAGACGACTTCATTGATCGAGAATTGTTGAAGCGATGGCGTAGTCTGACTCTCGACAAGTTGTTCTTTAAAGTTGGTCTTTAACTTCGAATAAATAAATTTTGATTTTAATTTTTAAGTGTGTATGTGTGTGTGTAGCATCGCGGAGCTGCCGACGGCGCAGGTGGAGGCGCTGGCACGCTTCCTGCCGGTGGTGTGCGACAAGCTGCTGCAGCTGCTGGTGTGCGCGCCGCCGCTCGCCGGCCAACCGCTGAACATTGCGCAAGATGCGTTCGCTTGCCTCGCTCACGTCTTCACCGACATCACGGTGCGTATGTCTTCCTGGGGGAGAGACAAATCTAAAATTGTTTTAAAATTTAAATTGCTGTGTTATAACACATGTTGTTACTCTGTTATGGGCATTATACGGAACAGTGTGAAGGTTGTACCTGTGCGGCAGCACAAAAAACAAATATTTTTATTTTACCCCGGGCTAGTTTACAAATGCAAGCTGTGTAGAACCGAAGAAAAAAATAATGTAATAACACCGAAATGGTATTTACTCTTCTTAAAAATTACTGCCTTCTTGCAAGGACTACGACATTTCTTATCAACACCGGAGCAAATATATCCAATATTCCACGTCAACCTTCAACCAGGCTGTAGTTTCATTTATCCACCCCTAGATCATCGGGTCCAGCAGTTAGTAGGACTCCACGAGTTACATCTTTCTACAAGTGAATTAAGTTTTTTCATTTTTAGCGGGATGAATAGCATAGTTTAATTTATTTTTAAGATATCATACTTAAATAAATTTGCTTATACTATTGCTTTAATTTCTGAATTTTATGAAATTTTATTACGGAATCATTTTATTTTATTTTATGTAGTAAAAAGCCTGTTTAACATACACGTTCAGAACATGAAGGAGGGCGCGACGTGCGACGCGCACGGGCGCAGCGCGCTCATTACGGCGTACATCCAGTACCAGTGCCGCGTGCCGCGCCCCTCGCTGTCCGACCGCGACATCGGCCTGCCGCTACCGCCTCAAGGTTACACTCTTTCTCTCTCAAACACGCATTCTCTCTCTCTCATTCTCTCTCTCTCTCTTTCACTATCTATCTTTGTCACGCACACTAACGTTTAATTCAAAATTTGACCGCCATAGATTTAGATCGCCTTCAGAAAGTACTCACAAAATGCCTCCAATAATAATATAATTATTATGTTTCTATTGTTACTAAATTTTATACTTGTTCTGTTTTTCAGTGATGAGCGACGGATCGTGTAAGATCCTGCATGAGGAGCTGGCGTTGCAGTGGGTTGTGGCCAGCGGCGCCACGCGCGACCTGGCCATGCAGAACTCTTGGTAATATCTTCATACTATTTTCAATACTTTTGTATCCACTATCTTCACTTAAACCAAGATTAGTTTCAATTTCTGATATCTCCCTGACGTGTAATTGCTTTGTAGCTCCAAGGGTCTTTGCACTAGATTGTGAAAGGAGGGGTTAATGAAAATGAGGATTTATTAAATATTGATAAAATAATTACCTGTCTGGAATTTGCTACACCCTTAACCAGGGTAATGTAATATTCAATGTTACTCTTGATAATAAATGAACATGTTTTCGGTTCGATTACAACGTAAATGTCTTCAAGACAAGGTTTCTAGTAAGTTGGTGCGCTTTACCATCGAAGACTTCATCGCACGTGACGTCAGGTGGGATCTCCTAACATAACGTAAAAACGTACGTACGTTACGTATTCTAAATATGTATCTGTACACACGTTATTATTTGTCAATCCAGTCGCTAATAAAACATCAGGCAGTTAAGACGTATATTTCTTTTACCCGGAACCGGCAGGCCATCCACAATCAAATGGCTTCTATTACAAAAACACGGCGTTTAACGGAGCTTGAAGTTGTCCTGCATTAGGAATAAAACGTCGGTATAAATTGAGCAATCCTAAAAAACGTCTAAGCTCTTTAATCTTTCTGGGAACTGCGTAACTTTGGATAGCTTCCACTTTGGTGTCAAGTGGTCGAGTACCTTGAGCTGAAACATGGAATCCCAAGAAGGTGACATCAGGCTGACCTAACACACACTTAGTAGTGTTAATCAGTACACCATACATCTTGAGGCGTTCAAACAATGCTCGTAGATGCCTCTTGTGTTCTTCCAGTGATGACGAGTACACTAGGATGTCATCGATGTACCCGTAACAGAAGTCAAAACCTAAAAGTGCTTCGTCAATGAACCTCTGAAACGTTTGGGCATTACGAAGTCCAAAGGTCATGTATTCAAATTCAAACAGTCCGGAAGGTGTCGTTAGAGCTGTGTTAGGTATATCAGCCGGGTTTACCTTTATTTGGTTGTATGCCTTCACAAGGTCCACAGTAGAGAAGACAGAACATCCTGAGAGCTGGTGAGAAAAATCCTGGATGTGGCGGATCGGATACCTATCTGGAATGGTTCTGGCGTTAAGGGCGCGATAGTCGCCACAGGGACTCCATCCATCATCTTTCTTCTTAACCAGATGTAGTGCGGAAGACCATGGACTCTCAGAACGCCTAGCTACACCGCATGCTAGCATGCTCTCGAACTCCTTCTTTGTAGCTTGCAGTAGCACAGGATCAAGACGTCGAGGCTTGCAGGAAACAGGAGGGCCTGGAGTTGTCCTAATGTAGTGTAGTGTGTTATGCTTAGGAGGTGAAGGTATACATGCAGGTCTCGTAATCTCCGGAAACTCTCGCAGCAGTGCATGGAAGTCAGATCCACCTGTCACGGTTTTTATCGATGCCGTGTCATCAGGCGATCCACAAAGAGCGTGCACTAAAAGTGAAGTGACGTTGTCGACGAGACGCTGGTTCCTACAGTCCACAAGCAGGTCGTAGAATCCCAAAAAGTCCACACCGATGATAGGCTTGGAAACGTCGGCGATAGTGAAATTCCAAGAGAATGCCCGTCGAAGACCTAAGTCGAGTTGTAGCCTGAGAGATCCATACGTATGAATGACTGAATTGTTGGCAGCTGTAAGAGCAAACTTTGACTTGAAACAGGGTGTTTTGACAGCCGATCGCGGGAAGACACACAAATCGGAGCCAGTGTCAACTAAAAATTGCATCTTCGAGGTACGATCGGTGACCATGAGACGGCCTGTTTGTGAGGGAAGGCAGTTGTTAGCCGCTACTTGCGACCGCCCTGAAAGTTTTACGACGACTTGAAGTAGTTACAAGGTTGTTTGCACTTCTGCGCTTTGACTCCAAAATTAAAATGGTAGAAGCAATGAGGGTGGTTAGCAGGCGGTTGCCTCAAGCGGGAGCGTGAGCGTGAACGGTTGTTTCGGTTGTTACGTGTCTGCGTGTGTGAACGTCCATTGTTGTTTGTCACCAGTTTAGTAAGATTAGCAACTTGCCTTGTCAACTCGCAGACTTGCCTGGCCAGATCATCATAGGAAGATGCTGAGTTCGTAGTTCGTACTTGAGGAGTGGCAGGAGCAATTTCGTGTACCTTATCCGCCAGGTCTGATAATTTTTCCAAGGGAAGATCGTCTACCTGTGAAGCGATTACCGTCTGGATACTAGCAGGTAGTCGGCTTGACCAAATGGTGGTCAAGAAGTCCTTGAGAACTGCTGGACCGGCGAGGCTCTGAAGGTGGCGAAGGAACTGCGAAGGTTTCCTGTCGCCAAGCTCTTCATGCATCAGCAGCTGCTTAACACGTTTTCCTGCAATGCTGAAAGACGTCTAATTAGTTCCGTTTTCAGTTTATTATATTTATCTGCAAGTGGCGGATTCGTAATGATGTCTTTGACATCGGCAGCATATTGATGGTCAAGCTGAGAAACCAGGTAACAGAATTTTGTCTCATCAGTAGTTATCTTAGACAGGGTAAATTGGCTTTCAACTTGGGCGAACCATAAGGTCGGTTCCTCTGGTCAAAAAGGAGGCACTCTCACACCAACACGCAGTACTTCATGACTGGCAGCTGGGTGAGCATCCATAAAATCCTCGTTATATGCCATCTTCACAGTAAAAAAAAAATATTTTTAAAAATCGCTCACCGCTCCACGCTTATACTATACCCTATTCTGTGACGTAGTAAACGCCCTGTTCTAGCACGTTCTGTGTAGTCGACTGAAGGACGCTGCTCGTACTCACGGGTCACCAGTTATGGGGGTTAAAGAATAGTATCCCCCATAGATAGGGTGTAGGTAGTAATTTCTAGGTCGAGAATAATTTAACTCCAAACTTCGCAACACAATGTTTATTACTATTAATACACCACTATGCATAAAAGCGGAAAGTAATAAGAACGACAGAATACACAGAAGAATTGCACTACATAGATAAGAGTAAGAAAGTAAGCGGAAGGTAACATATATAAGAAGAAACGTAAATAAAACTTGAGAGCGCAAACGAACGTAGCTTCAATACCGCGGTCGGAACGAAACTGGCGCGCCGGGCAGCGCTAGCGCAGGGGGCCGCCTAACGGTATATTTAATGTAAGGGGCTGGCCCAAGTTTATATTAAATGAGTGGCGCTTTATAAGAGTGGCGGAGATGGTACGCCACATATTCCCCCTGGCCAGACCGTGATTACGGTCGATAAAAATCAGGAAACTGAACTCTTCTGCCGTTCCGGGTTCTCTTCTCCTCAGGAGGTGGTTCCGCCGCAGGGGTCAGCTGGATTACATCTTCCGATGTGCACGGTGTTACTCGCGCTTCTCGCATTAAGTATGCCGGTTTAAGCCTGTCCACAGTGATGTTATTCTTTTTACCTTTCACGTCCAGGGTAAAAAATTTTGGCTGCCTCTCGATGAGAAGATAGGGGCCGGCATAGGGAGGTTCTAGAGATCCACGCGCATGATCTTAACGCAGGAACACATGGGATGATGTCATCAAGTCATGTGGTATGTAGAATGGAGTAGATATGTGCCACGCCAGGTCGAGGTGTCAGTTTCTGCATATGATATCGAAGACGCGTTGCATCCTGGGTGATATCATCAGAGCTGAAGTCGTCTCTTGGCGAAAGGAACTGTCCAGGTAGGCTTAGAGGCTCGCTATAGACCAGTTCGGCGGCTGACGTCTGAATGTCGTCCTTCCATGCGCTGCGCATACCTAGCAGCACGAGTGGAAGGGCTTCAGTCCACTGCGAAGTATCATGACACATGATGGCTGCCTTCAGTTGCCTGTGTAGTCGTTTGACCATGCCATTTGCTGCCGGATGGTAAGCTGTGGTGCGAAGATGCCGTGCACCGATCATAGCAGCGAGAGATTTAAATAGATGGCTCTCAAACTGCCGTCCGCGATCAGTCGTGATGCGCGCAGGGCAACCGAATCTGGATATCCATCCAGAAAGTAGGGCAGCAGCGCAGGTTTCGGCTGTAATATCTTTGAGCGGGACTGCCTCCGGCCAACGCGTGAATCGGTCGATGACAGTAAGGCAGTACCTGTAATCAAAACTGGATATTAGAAGTCCGACGAGATCGATATGTATGTGGGAGAATCTCGCGGAAGGGGTAAGGTAAGAGGACAAAGGAGTTTTGGTATGACGGGTAGTTTTAGATTCCTGGCATTGTAAGCATTGCCTAGACCACTCTCTACTGTACGGTGGGTGTTGTGGGTTAAGTGAAACGACCGGAGTTCAAATCAAGACTGTATTTGTTACACACAATAATCGATTATATAGGGGATAATATGAGTCATATATTAACACTCATACTACTACACTATCCATCCAAAAGAAAAAAAAATGATTACATAATATTATGAAAGTGACATATTTTTTTTTATATTTTCCATGTTTTCATTTTTAGGTAAAACTAAATCCACTAAATTAAAAATACATAAGATACATTTATTGAAATGAGATTAATACGACAGTAAGTAAATAAATCAATTTTTTTTTTCAATATTAACCATAAAATCCTGGTCCTGTATTTTTTATTGTACATACAACTTTGTACGATTTTTATGTACCTTTCCATTTTTAATATCTCCACATTTGGCGGTTTATCCTTAATTACTTTAAAGGGACCTGAGAATAATTAACACAATTTGTTACCAGTTTCATTTTTAACCAACACCATATCATTAGGGTGGTATGTAATTGCATTAGTATATTTATCATACCTTAATTTTCTATCCTGTTTACATTTTAATAAATTATTTCTCGCTTCCTTTTGAGTCATTTGTATACGATATTTAAGTTCACAAGGGTAGTCATCAAGGTTATACAATGGTTCTAGATGTGCAGTTAAATTACTAGGTAGCGAATATTTCTTTCCAAATACTAATTCATACGGGGTAAACTTAGTTTCTGAGTGAACCGTAGTGTTAAAAGCAAATGACCAGAATGGGAGCCAACTGCTCCATGTCTCTGGGTGATTATCAGTTTGTAAAAGTAAAGTATCGGACATAAAAGTTGGGTCCGGAGCTGCGACCTACTTGTCCGGAATGGGTGACTTCGTCGATGGCGCCGGAGTGATTGATAGATACTTAGGCTTCGGAAACGACTTGTCTGCGAAATTTGGCCTTTCGCGAGGCATATTGACCTTCTTAGCCCTAGGACGTGGGCGCTGCTGCTGCTGTGAAGTATTATTAGGTATGCTCGATTCTTCATTGCGTGCCTCCATGGCTGAATGAATTTAAGTTTTTATGAGACACTTCCAATGCACCTATTGATTGGTGATGATGTGCTGTAGAGTTTAACTGTTTTATTTGTAATATACTACATACCTCCTTAAGCGTAGCTGCGATAAACTCCTTGCCTCTGTCTGTAGCTATTTCTCTCGGTACTCCATACCTAAGGATGAAATTGTTAACAAAACTTTTCGCTACTTCCTCTGCTTTTTTAGTCACCAAGGGATACGCTTCAACATACTTGGTCAGTTCAGACTGAATAGTTAAAATGTATGAGAAACCATTGTTATCAACTTCAAGTGGACCTACCAAGTCGAGATATATCTTTTCAAATACCGTATTAGCAGTTGTTGTTATATTCATGGGTTCCTTTATTGGTAAGGAATGTTTTTGACGTTGACATTTGTCACAACGTTTTACATAATTTCTAACTTCATTATCTAATCCAGGCCAATAATAATATCTTTTAATATTATTGATCATCCTTCTCATGCCAGCATGGCCACTGCTAGGCAGGAGATGGAAATCGTTCAAAATTACCTTCCTGTCGTCTTTGTTATAAATCGTTTTTAAATTATTTATTATACGTACGCGTGGGCCTGACCTATTTTTCATACTCTTTATTTCTTTAATTAATTTCTTAATAAATTCTGCATTGCCGTCTTTCTTTATTATGCATACTTCATTTACTTTTATATTAGCACAATATTTATCTAGTTCATTCACAAGTTCGCGTCGCGTCATTTGTGAGTCTGAGCTAAGATACTTTATATAAATTATATTTTTCTTTGCATCATAACAAAACGTTATATTTTCATTACATATGTGTCCTAGCTTCCTCAATTTCCTTAAATCATTGGCGTTTACCATACACATTTCTACAGATTCTACCGGTTTGACATGAGCACTCACTACCTTTGGTTGCGCAGGCCTCAAGCAAGTGTGTGCCATATTCAACGGGAAAGGATCTGGAATATTAATTTTCCTGTATTGGGCTCGTGTTAATACATTAATGTCGTAACACATATCCTTGAGTTCTTTTGAAGTTAAACAGATTCTAGATAACGCATCTGCAGCTGCATTATCCGCACCTTTAACATACTCTACATCAAAGTTATACTCTTCCAGTATTAACCGAAATTTCATTAGCCTGCTTGATGGATCTTTCATCCCAAATCAATAAATCAATGGTTTATGGTCCGTTCTTATTTTGAAATACTGACCATATAAGTAAGGGCGAAAATGCTTAACAGACCAAACTATAGCTAATAGTTCTTTCTCTATGACTGGGCAATTTGATTCGGCTTTGTTCAGAGTTCTACTAGTGAAAGCTACGGGACGTTTATTTTTATTTGACAAAATAGCTCCTATTGCCTTATTTGAAGCATCTGTTTGTAATATAAAGTAATTTTCCTGTGAAAAATCTGGGTAATCTAAAATAGGAGGTGAAATAATACGTTGTTTGAGAGTTTCAAAAGCATCTTGACATTTTTTATCCCAAGTAAAGTTAATATTTTTCTTACAAAGATTATTCAGGGGATATGCAATTTCGGAAAAATTTGGTATAAACTTCCTGTAATAATTTGTGAATGCAACGAATCTTTTTACTTCGTCTACATTCTGGGGACAAGGGTATTTTTTTATAGTGACAACTTTCTTTGGATCGGGTAATATACCATCATTTGATATTAAATGGCCTAAATACAGAATTTCCTTCTTCAGAAAAGTACATTTAGAAGGATTTAACTTTAACTTTACTTTTTGTAACCTTTCAAATACATCCTGTAAATTCCTATTATGACATTCCAAATTACGTCCAAAAACTATGAAATCATCCATGTAAATTAAGCATTTTTCATTATTCAAACCTGACAATGCCAAATTCATTAGTCTGGAGAATGAACTAGGGCTGGTTTTTAAACCCATAGGCATTCGACACATTTGATATTGACCTGTACAAAAAGCTGTATATTTTCTACTCGTTTTATCTAATTCAACATTATAGTAACCCTGATGTAACTCTAGATGTGAAAACTAGACACTTCCAGACAATGATTCTAATATTTCCGTTATGTCAGGAAGCCGATATTTATCGTCTTCTATGCAATTATTCAGCTTTCGGTAATCCACCACTAAACGCCACTTTTTCTGCTTAGTTGAATCACATTTTTTAGGCACTAACAATACGGGACTCGACCAGTTGCTTCTACTTGGTTCAATAATACCTTCCTTTAACATTTCACTTAGTTGTCGCTTAATTTCATCTTTATGAATTTTAGGTAATCTGTAAGGTTTTGCAAAAACTGGACTAACATTCGGCTTCAGTGAAATATTATGTGTATAAATATCCGTAACAGTTAATGTCTCACCCGGCAAGTAAAAAATGTTGGCATATTTGGCACAAATCCTTTTTATACTTTCGGACTCTTCAGTATTGAGATTGGTTAGTTTTATTAAAGAAATCCCTTCTGCGCTTTCCTTGTCACAAAACCTCGTCCTATTCCCACTCTTTCTCAGTGCATGCAGTTAGGTTGTGGAATTCGCTGCCGCCAAGTATTCGTCGATGTAAGACGATTGACACATTTAAAAAACAAGTAAAAGAGCACTATTTATCGTTATGTTAAAACAATTAATAAGTCTTCCTATAAGTAATAATAATTCCTATAAGACGGATACCGAGGGTGCGGCGTTTCATTCTACGGTAGAAAAGGGAGGGTGGAATTAAGTTGGGTGATTCCTGCGTACACTCCCCAAAATATACACTGTAGAATACCAAGAGACTATGAACCCTGCGGCACCAACCCGAATGTGACAGCAGTAATAAACACATGGTCGTGCCTGAGCTACAGTTAAAAAGCTGACTCGGTGTAAATACCGCCGCACTTTTGCAAGGACACTAAGTTTCCTTGCAGCCGCTTTGACCTTGAAATTAATGAATCGCCCATAAACGAGGTTCGAACTGATTTCCACACCCAACAATTGTAGGTCCAAAGTGGTCAGTGTATTCCAAGGGCACATTCTGAAAAGTTTGATCCATGGTGAAAGAATTCTCCTTAGCAGTGAACAGACGCGTCTGTATGGCATTAAATCACTAACTTGGCATCGCCCTATTGGAACACTGCCGGAAGTGTGAGAAGTGTGAGATTCAAACGTCCCACCACGGCCTCTCTTTCTTCCTGTATTTCATCCCTACTGACCTTAGCATTCCTCAGGTATCTCTTCATCACTCTGCTGCCGTCTGCTTAGCCTTAGAAGCCGCGCATCAGCAGGTGATAATGTGCAGTGAGTAATTGTTCATGCAGGAAGTCCTTGAGCCAACAGTCCACGGCCAGGCGAAATATCGTAAGCTGGTGGCTTGCGTAGAAGACTCGCCAGCCATTTAAACCAGTTAAAATAAACAAAGTATAAACCTGACCTTGCGCAAACAACAACGGTTGTTATAACCTAGTGATAACAACAATATAGAGTAAATTACACCTAAATTAATTGGTTCCTTGACAGAATCAGTAGGGGGTTTTCTCGATCCACCTGGGTCGTGTCACACCGTCGTCATAGTCGTTTGATAGCTATTAATTAAGGTTCAGCCTTAAAATACCTTCGAAAATTAGCCAATCCTAAATCGGATGACAATTGTTATCGAAATCGCCGCGTCGGGAAAGTTCAAGAACAAGGTAGCAAATTTTAATTAAATTATCCAGCGCGGGGGGAGAAGTGGGGGGAGGGGGGTTCAGGCGTCAGGTTGCTGAGCAAACTGAGACATTCGTGAAACTACCTTCCCTGCTGATTTGACGTCCATAAATCATAATTTACACATCGACTAGATGTGTTGACGGCGGAGGTAACGCAGCAAGCGGCACACCGCCGACGCGGATACACCGACATCAAAAGCCATAACGCTATTGATCACTCTGACCACCAGATTATCTGTATCTGGTCATTCCATATTTCACAAGATAACTTTAGAAGCATATGTATTAAAAATTTAAGGTTGTATATATTTTTAATGACTTATTATAATACAAACAAAAAAATTCCAAAAATAAAAAAATATCCAGGTTCTAAGACCTAGTGCATATGCAGTTAGTACAAAACTCATGAAGAAGATTATTACACTCGAAACATCGTTACGGTGTTCGGTGAGACGGTGCATCGGCGTGACGGTGCAGCAGTGTGACAGTGCAGTAGTGTGACAGTGCAGCGGTGTAACGGTGCAGCGGCGTGACGGTGCAGCGGTGTGATAGTGCAGCGGTGTGACGGTGCAGCGGTGGAGCGGTGCAGCGGTGTGGCAGTGCAGCGGTGTGACGGCGCAGCGGTGTGATGGTGCGGCGGTGTGTCAGTGCAGTGGTGTGACGGTGCAGTGGTGTGACATGGTTCAAACAGTGTGCAAGCGAGCGAAAGTCGCGTCCGATATATGTACATCTATGTTTGGTAATTCTTTGTGACTTTCCGCACTAAAATACTCATTCATATTTTTCCAGCGAATCCCGAACAATCTCGCGGCGTAATGAATTTATACAAGTTCATTGTGTTCCACGCGCTTTGTAAATCTCTATTAATTGGTTTACTTTGCCAAATCATATTAATTGTATACGTGTTTAACAATGGCCCCTCAATACCTTTCGTATAATTTGTGTCGCGAACTGTGCCACATAAATTATAAGCGTCATGTTGCTTGCACATTTGAATGTTCTAAGAATTAGGCACATGAGAAACCTCTGTTAAATGTCTGGGGAACATTTTGTATGTCGGTCGTTGTTATTTGTTAAAAAGGGTCAGGGCGACCGTAGCAGCGCTAGTCTTGACCCAAAACATTGTCTACGTAATTAAAACTCTTATTACTTATTCCAGTTTTAATATTGGCGGCCTAGGTCATTATTACATTGTAAGGAATGGACTGCGGAATACATTTGTTTTTTAAACATGTTAATAAGCAAATATCTTCTACACTATAATGAAACACAAACTGCATATTTTTCTGTACTCTGATATATTTTCAAAATTTTATTTCTCATAACGAAGGAGAGATCAGAGTTTTCAATAAATTAAGTATAAAAAAATATCGAGATAAAGCACGAAAATATTTGTTTGGAATTATTTTCTGTCTGTCTGTCTCTCTGTCTGTTTGAACGCACATCACGTGAAAACAAACGCGGACAGATTTCGATGAAACTTTATAAAGTCATTACTTATATCTCCGATTAACATTAATGATACTTATAATTCCAAATAATTCCCGGGTTTCTTTGGGATTGAGGAAGAAATTTTGTATGGGAATTTTCTTAACTATCAACCGTCTTGTTTGAAATTTGCTACAAACATTCCTGATTTATATTAATGAAATGTATGTGTTGCAGTATTTTGATATTCAATTTTAATTCTTATTCAAACTTAATTCGATCCCCCCCAGTGGCCTGCCTCAGCGTCTGGTAAGGACTCCGGGATCTCCGAGGAACACGAACGGACTCTTTAATTCTATCCTATAAACGATAGAAAAGGAGTACGAAAGTTTCTACTAAAATACCTCTGTATACTGTTTATTTTTGACATAACTTTAAATCTCGGTAAATACTTTAGGATACTTTTTATTCCCTTGGGATACGGGATGAAAGTTTGTGTGGAATTTTTGGTCAACTGATAATTAAAAAAAATGATGTATTTGTAACCGAAGCTGCGGTTATAGCTAGTTAAGAATAATTCTGCTTAGCAACAATCCCTGAACACTATTCACGACACCTGTATAGTAGTGACGAGACCGTTGCGTTCTGTTTGCTTTTATTGCGCGTGCTCCAATACAAATTGTTAGAAGCGTCGATGATGTCTGCAAGGAACCCTGAACACGAAGGAAACAGCACACGTCCAGAGCGCCAGCCGAAGTCGACAGGGACTCTCATTGCTGCCACGAAATTATTCAGAGGCCTCATTTATTCAGAGGTAATGAAGCGGCGCAGATTTTCACCCTTCTAAGGTACTTTTGCACAACATTTTGTCCACCGTAATAAGACACTGTTGTTTTAGATCAGTCATCTAATGGAATAGCCAGTCTGTAGATGTTAGTCGAGTCGTCGACTCCTCCCACTCTTGAGGTGAAAGGATGCTTCCATACTGATACTGGTCATAACAGGAAAATACGAGTTACGCGTCTCTAAGTGCGGCAATAGAAGCTGTTCGTAGGCTGCTCCATGTTACATTTGATAAAACAGAAAGATTCTTTTCACAACCAGCACAATTTGAATCTCTATTGCAAATGTGGATAGAGCTAGAGAGGCGTGATCAGTGTGACGTCACGCGCGGCGCACTCCAGCACCTGGCGACACACCAGGTGACATCCCGGTGGTGTATCTTACCGCGATAATGAGTGTCATGTGTCGATATCTAGCAGCTGCTGTAAATGTGCGGTGTAAATAATACGAGCTGGTAAGTCACGAGCTTATATGTTCACAGAGCTGTAATGCTGCGTGCTGTACTATAATGAATCTTGCTGCAGCAGCGGACAAACAAAATGTTTGAGAACAGAAGAGTGAACATAAATAATGGTATGATTGTGTACAGTATCTCAATATTTTGTTTTACTCTCGGACCAGATAAGAATATAAGATAAGGTAAGATATCCTGTGACACTCGCCGCTCGCTGACGCGCCGCCAGCACATAAATTCCGGAGCCGTCGGCCGATTTAATCCTAGTTTTCAATTAAATTTAATAATTTAGATCATAAAAGTGTATTATTTAAATATGATCGTGCAATTCGCACCTGCTGAGCCAGCCTCCCTTAACTAATGTAAAATTGTAAAGTAAACATTATCAAAATTTAATGTAACATTGTCTGCATTGGACGACTTCTGTGTTCTGTATAGTGTCAATATAAAAAGATTTATATAGTTGATCTAAAATAAAATAGTCATTAGTTATTTTTTATTTAACAGCTCTTTCTGGAGGTGTATATAGTTGTTCTAAAAAAATCTTGATATTGCCACAGAATGTGCATTATTACAGACTAGTGGCCCGCCCCGGCTTCGCACGGCTATAGAATATGTGTAATAGCCTATGTCACTCAAAATGATGACAGCCCGCGGCGCGCCGCCGACAGGCCGGTGACGCCGCGACCGCTGAGCCCCTGCATTTTAAATCTGTAATGTCTTCGAAAATATTCATTTAAATTACATGCTGTAAACGGCCATATTGATCTATTTTAAATCAACAATGTATTTAAGATACTTAATTGGATATGGATTAATACTGTACTACCTAATGGACTCTCGGAGCCGATGGCTTCTTGAGGCTTCGTGGCTCAAGGGGATGTCATTTTCCCCTTCATGTATACTACCATGAATTCAATCTTCAACTTCAACAAGGCAGACGTGGACGTCTGCTGATGAGTAGCGGGGAGTCCAGTGATACCTCTTACAGTGCAATAATATATTGCAGTCAAAAAAAGTTTGCAATAAATACAATTTTTAAAATGTCATCACTTTTAATTAAAAAAATCTTCTAGAAAAAATATGAATATACAGTTGAATGACTTAATCAGGGTGAAGGGCGGAGGGCGGCAGGCAGCGTGACGGCGCGGGCGGAGTCGTCGAGCCCCTAATTACGCGACGCGAGTCGACATCTCTTCCGGGAGCACTTCCTCCGCCGGCTGCCACTCCACGTTTTGCTCGTATTGTAACTCAGCATTTCATGACTCCACATTTTATTCCACTTCTTTATCTGCGTCTGAGCCTTTAGTTTTGCTCTTTTGTCTATCTTTCTGTGTTGATGTCTTTATGTTACTAGTATTACTTTGTTTATCTTTCAATTCTGTTGGATGTCACATCCATTTTTCTCGCTTTACAGATTTAAGGTATTCCATATGTTTTTATGCCTTTAATATTCGACAAAAACGTATCGACTTGCCAATACGAAAATATTTCTCGTATGAAACCGTGTTCGAGCACGGATGCTGCCGTCTGATCTATGTGTATCTGTCGGTCGGAAACTTCACGCCGCCAAAGCTGTTTCTGGCCATACATTGTGATCCCATAAATATATTAAGAGTTTAATAGCGAAACCTTGTTACTTGTTATCGGAATGTGCGGCGCGGGCGAACGGCGACCATAAATCATTGAAGTTAGGAGCCGCGAGGCGCGAACCAAGTTCTCCACGGCGGAGCAGCGAGTTTAATTATAGAGACGCCTTACTATGGAGCTGGAAGTTTACAAAGTTGCATTTTAGAAAGAACGTCCCGAGAAATAATCTATAAGCAGCAATACACTCCTCCTGAGCCCACTCTCCTGGCTCAATTTGTTGAGCACCTGGCACCGACTGTAGTAACTAACATTATAATTGAATCAAACCAACATTTATTTACTTGATGTTGGTTTTTTCAAACACTTTTCAAAAATTATGCCACGCCATTGCTTCAACAAAGTAACAAGGCAGCGCTAATTGTATGACTATACAACCGCCGTGCATAAAGTAATAATCATTTTATTTATTTAGGAATCAGTTGATCGTACATTGTAGTTCGTTATTTCTAATAACATAATGTTCCTTATACATATATTTAGTTTATTTAGTTACATTTGTTGTTGGAGCCATCCTAGTAAGCATCTTAAATGCCTGTGTCAGGAGACTCCGCTCTT